>ML285717.1:71356-124045 GCA_005239495.1 Nicotiana undulata
GGGGGGGGGGGGGGGGGGGGGGGGGGGGTGTTGGGGGTCGGAGGAGACAATGCAGCTGAGATGTCGCTTATAGAACTTGTTTTCTCTACTCCTACCAGAGAAGTCATTTTCCTATTTTAAGAAACCTGTTTTACTGGAGAAAATATTTTTCAAAATATAATGACAAATCAAATAAAGATTTATAGTTGCTGAATTCAAGCCGCCCTGATTGTGGTGTGAAATTGACCGAAAATTTCTTTAATATGCGATACTGAATGAGTTTATCAGCCAAGTTCGTGTGTGGATGGATTCACTTCCTTTTTATAGCCTTACTCTTTTTTGCTTATTTTCTTTTGGGTTTAAAGTAGCTTAATTTAGTGTAGTTTTGCAAAATTTATGAATCTTTTTTCTCTTGAATTTATAATTGCTGAGTTACCGCCGCTCTCATTGCAGAGTGAAATTGACCAAAATTACTCTGAAGTGCGATTGTGATGCTTAATCACCATGTTGCAATGTGAATTCACTTTGATTTTAAAGTTATTACTCTGTTCTATTCGCGGGAATTGAGCTATTGTCTCTGAGCCTAGGGTCTCCCGGAAACAGCCTCTCTACCCCCATTGAGGTACGGGTAAGGTCTGCGTACACTCTACCCTCCCAGACTCCACTGGTGGGATTTTACTGGGTTGTTGTTGTTGTTACTCTGTTTTGCGTTGCTTGGTGGAGTTTAAAAAAAAAAAGATGTTTTGGATGCATACGTGCTGAATTTAATAATTGGATGCTATTGCGGTGTAAGATTTGCGTACACTCTACCCTCCTCAGTGCCCACTTGTGGGAATATACTGGGTTTGTTGTTGTTGTTGTTGTCGTTGTTGTATTGCGGTGTAAAGTTGACAGTAAATTTCTCTTTTTAAATGCGAAAGATTGATCATAATTTTCAAGCTTTGTTAGATTGAATTCTAGTAAGTTTCAGTTGGCTGGCGGCCTTAAAAACGTAGGGCTAAATATTTTTTGATGTGAGAATGCACGGGAAAATATATTATTCACATATCTTGACAATGATATAATGAGCCCTATACATATATATATATATATATATATATATATATAAATATATATATATAATACATGTCTTACTCTTAATACATATGGGATTAGGGTTATTTACTACTATTTAACTACCAAACTAACACTAAACTGGTGCATATAACCGAGCTTGTTACATATATAACTAATACAAGGACCGGTGAGGGACTTGGAGAAAATATCATCAAGCTGATCATTCGACTTCACAAATTTTGTAGCAATATCTCCTAAGAGTATCTTTTCTCTGACGAAGTGACAATCAATCTCAATGTGTCTAGTCCTCTCATGGAACACTAGATTTGATACAATATGAAGGGCAACTTGATTATAGCACACAAGTTCCATCTAGCTGATGTCACCAAATTTCAACTTCTTGAGCAATTGTTTGATCCAAATTAGCGCACATGTTGCCATAGCCATTGCTTGATATTCTGCTTCTGCACTAGATCGAGCAACTACATTTTGTTTCTTGCTATTCCAAGACACCAAATTGCCTCCTACTAAAGCACAATATCCAAACGTAGAACGTCTGTCAGAAGGTGATCCTGCCCAATCAGCATCTGTGTATCCAACAATATGCTCATGGTTTCGATCCTCAAACAATAACCCTTTGCCTGGAGCCGATTTTATATACCGAATAATGCGGACAACTGCATCCCAATGACTATCCCAGGGAGAGTCCATAAACTGACTTACAACACTCATAGGAAAGGAAATGTCAGGTCTAGTCAATGTGAGATAATTTAATTTACCAACCAACCGCTTATATCTTGCAGGATTTCTAAGCGATTCCCCTTGTCCTAGTTGAAGTTTAGAATTCGGATCCATCAGAGTGTCAATCGGTCTACAACCTGTCATTCCTGTCTCCTCAAGAATGTGTAAGGCATACTTCCGTTGTGATATCACAATACCTGAGCTAGACTGAACGACCTCAATACCTAGAAAATACTTTAGTTTGCCCAGATCCTTAGTCTGAAAGTGTTGAGAGAGATGTTGCTTTAATTTAGTAATACAATTATGATCATTGTCGGTAATAACAATCTCATCAACATAGACCCCAAGATAAAAATACAGAGACTCGAAGCAGAATGCCGATAAAACACAGAGTGATCAGCTTCACTCTGAGTCATGCCAAACTCCTGGATAACTGCGCTGAACTTACCAAACCAGGCTCGAGGAAACTGTTTTAGACCATAAAGTGACCGGCGCAAGCGACATACAAGGCCAGGAGACTCCCTTGAGCAACAAACCCAGGTGGTTGCTCCATATAAACTTCATCCTCAAGGTCACCGTGTAAAAAAGATTCTTAATGTCCAGCTGATAGAGAGGCCAATGGCGAACAACAACCGTGGGTAGAAAAAGGCGGACTAATGCTACCTTAGCCACGGGAGAGAAGGTATCACTGTAATCGAGCCCAAATATTTGAGTATATCCCTTGGCAACAAGACGGGCCTTAAGTCGATCAATCTTGCCATCCGGACCAACCTTGACTGCATACACCCAACGACAACCAACAGTAGAGTTACCTGAAGGAAGAGGAACGAGCTCCCAAGTACCACTCGTATGTAAAGCAGACATCTCGTCAGTTATAGCGCGTCGCCATCCTGGATAAGACAATGCTTCACCTGTAGACTTAGGGATGGAAACACATGACAAAGAAGATATAAAAGCATAATAGGGTGATAACAGACGTTGATAACTTAAACCAACATAATGGGGAATAGGATAAAGTGTGGTTCGTATACCTTTCCGAAGTGCAATCGGTGTACTAGGAAGAGACAAGTCCGCAGTAAGAGCAGGGTCAGGTGCAGGGCGTGAATTAGCTGGGCCTGATGTTGGGTTGCGGACGACGATGATAAGTCAAGAGTGGTGTTCCTGTGGCTGGGGATCTAGGAGGAGCCACACTGGACTTCCCAACGGTTGGAATGGGTAAGACTTCTGTGGCGGAAGGTGAAGGAGGAGCTATAGTAAACTCCTTAAAGGTCGGTATAGGTAAGACCTCAGATATATCAAGGTGGTCAGAATAGGTAAAGAAAGGTTTAGACTCAAAAAATGTGACGTCAGATGACATAAGGTACTTACGAAGATCAGGTGAGTAACAACGATATCCCTTCTGAACACGAGAATAACCAAGGAAGACACACTTGAGAGCACGAGGAGCTAACTTATCTTTCCCAGGGGCTAGGTTATGAACGAAATAAGTACTCCCAAAAACACGAGGGGAAGAGAGTATAAGGGTGACTGGGGAAACGATACTGAATACGAAATCTGATTCTGGATGGGAGATGAAGGCACCCGATTAACCAAATAACAAGTTGTGAGAACTGCATCGCCCCAAAAAACGCAATGGAACATGAGATTCAATAAGAAGTGTGCGAGCAGTCTCAATGATGTGTCTATTCTTTTTCTCTGCAACCCGATTTTGCTGAGGGGTATAAGGACGAGAGGTCTGATCAATAATTCCTTGAGAAGTTATAAACTGCTGAAATTGAGAGGATAAATATTCTAAGGCATTATCACTGCGAAAAGTGCGAATAGAAACACCAAATTGATTTTTGATTCCAGCACAAAAATTCTGGAATATAGAAAACAACTTAGAACGATCTTTCATTAAGAAAATCCAAGTACATCTTGAATGATCATCAATGAAACTAACAAAATAACGAAATCCCAAGGTTGAACTGACTCTACTAGGACCCCATATATCAGAATGACTAAAGAAAAAACAGACTCTGCATGACTCTCAATACTATGAGGAAAGGAGGTTCGGGTATGTTTGCGAGGTGACATGACTCACAATCTAATCTAGATAAACTAGACAAACTAGGCACCATCTTCTAAAGCTTGGATAAGCTTGGATGTCCTAAACGTCTGTGAATTAGGTCCGGAGGAGCTGTAACTAGACATGCCTTGGAGGAATTGAGTGAGTTAAGGTAGTGGAGGCCTTCTTATTCAATTCATGTTCCAATCGTTTGTCCCGTACTGCGGTCCTGCATAATAAAAGAATTATCAATAAAATATATACTACAATGGAGGGCACGAGTCAAATGACTAACAGATGCAAGATTAAAAGGACAACCTGGGACATAAAGAACAAAATCTAGATTGACAAAGGGTAGGAGATTCGTTTGTCCCACTCCTTTTGCTTTAGTTTCAGACTCATTGGCTAAAGTAACAGTGAGAAGAGACTGTGAATACACAATATTTGACAAAAGTGATTTATTACCAGAGATATGATCAGAAGCGGCTGAGTCCACAGCCCATTGTCCAATAGTACTAGACTGGGAAACACAAGCAAAAGAATTACCAACAACAGAAGTATCAGTCTTAGCAACAGAGGCTACTTGTAGAGATGTCTGCTTACTTCCTTAATACTGAATAAACTCATTATACTCCCCTTCAGATAAAGAAAATCCCTGGTTACCTGTAGTCTCGGTCTGAGCAACATAAGCATTTTTGGGTGGACAACCATGTAAAGAATAACACACGTCACGAGTGTGTTCAAGTTTATGACAATAAGAGCACTTGGGTCTAGATCTTCCAAAACGACCTCCTCCTCATCTATTCTCCATAGTTTGAGATGTCCGATTGTCCACTGACTGGGATGCGAGAACAGATGAGTCAAGTGTCTGTGATGAGATCACTGGGTGACTTGGTGCTGCAACAAGGCGAAGTAATCGAGAGAATAATTCATTACCTGTGGGGACAGTCGGACTAGCCAAAATCTGATCGCGTACTGGGTCAAGATCATTAAGAAGTCCAGCAAGAGTAAGAATTAGAAACATCTTTTGTCGTTGCTCTTGTTGCTTTTCAACACTAGCAGAAACTGGCATCAACTTCTCAAATTCCTCCATGACTGCCTATACTTGTCTCAAGTAAGTAGATATATCTAATTCATGTTTTTTTAAATTTGTCATCCGCGATATCACATTATAGAAACGAATATGTCATTAGTGTATAAAGTGCGAGCCTTTTCCCTAACCAAATAACATGTCTGGAATGGACGAAACAAGGGCATCAACTTGAAATCAATAGATCGCCACAGAATACTGCATAATTGAGCATCGATCTTCTCCCAAAGTGCTTTGGCCTTTTCATCTCCTTTGCTAGACTTCTTGATTAAATGATCTTGAACACATTTACCTTTACACCACAGCTCGACAGACAAAGCCCAAGCTAAGTAGTTTGAACTTCCCATTACAGGTTTTGAGGTAATCATAACACCGGAACTGCCAGAGCCCGGGTTTTTAGGCCCGAAAGCATCAACTCCCGAAGACATCGTTAGATTGAAGAGAGGTCTATAAAATTATCACCAAATAACTGAAAGAATCAATTGAATACTCCCTGAAACAGACGAAGGAGACATTGTTTTTGCCGGGAAATTACTGTAGCTGCCGGCAAAAAAATAGTGTAGTCGCCGGGAAAGCTCAAAGTTGTCAGAATCAAACGAAAACAGTATGGGTAGGGTCGGAATTAGTAGACGACCCAACTGTTCTGAAGAAATGTCTTCAAAAAATGGTCGGAAGTGGTCGTACTCGCCGGTGCGTGAGCTCACGCGCTCGCCGGAACCCTAGCTTCTGACGGCGTGTGAGGGCGCGTGAGGAGGGTTCTGCCGGAGATGTTCACTGGGGTTTGATCGCCGGACGATGACGAATCTTGTGGTAGTGATGGATTTTGCACAACACTGACGGAGAGAGAGATAACGCAAACAACCTTGAAAAAGTTGCCGGAATTGAGGCACGGTGACTTCTGCTCTGTATTCTAGTTCCCGGATGTGTCTCACCACCACGGCTCTGATACCATGTGAGAATGCACGACAAAATATATTATTCACATATCTTGACGATGATACAATGAGCCCTATATATATATATATAATACATGTCCTACTATTTAACTATCAAACTAACATCTGCGAATTGGCATTACATGTCTTCTGTTGGATTCTGATAGCTGTGAATCGGCAACGCAGTATTTCCAGCCGAATGAGTTATGTCACAACTTAGGCCGTCGAAAATTCAAAAATTCAAGAGTATATGCTTGTTTATATAAGTGAAAGTTACAAGGAAAAGATTTTATGCAATGTGGATGAGAAGACTTAACCGAGCATCTCAGGGCTGGTTTCTACTCAATACTGTTGATTTAGCTTTTCATTCTATCTTTTATCAACCTCTACTTTCAGATAACACTGAAGAAAGAGCAAGAAGAAAAGGAACAAAAGAGAAAGGAGAAAGTAGAAGATCGCCTCTACACAATCATCAAGGTTTCTTTCAGCTTTTAGTCTCTATGTTTTACTTCTTGTATCTTTATCTTTTGGAAATGTTTTAACTGAATTTCTTTTCATGTTCAGGTAGCTCGTGATGAAGACCTTGGTGAACAAATCGGAAAGGAGATGTATTTTGATCTTGTGGATCATGATAAAGTGCATGCTTTTCATATTCAGAAACAGATGCCATTTACTCAATTCAAGGTACAATTATCACTCTGTTGCATTTCTCATAGATTTGAAAAGTTATAGCCATACTATTCTTACCAAACATAATGAGCAATTGTATGTACTGCATGAGACTGAATTCAGTTTGCCTTGTTTAACAAAAGAGGCGTCATGTGAAATATGCCTCTTCTACAAATTGAAATATGGAATGTAAACTTGTGTACTTCTGTTTTATATTGAGCTAAAAGATAAAACTTCAGATTCAAAGTGCTAATGTAGGTAAAATCGCAGAGAATACAAATAATGTTAAAAATTGAGAATTCTACCGGTTAGGGTGTGAAGGTTCACAAAATTATTTCTCATGAACGTCATTGGTCAATCACTCATTCACCGTAAGTCTTAAGTATGTCATGTGTCTAATGGTACATCTGCTTCCAGGATGTAGTAGCTAAGGTATTTCGTATACCGGTACAATTTCAGCGCTACTGGCTATGGGCGAAACGCCAGAACCATACTTATCGGCCTGATCGTGCATTGACAGTTCAAGATGAAGTTCAATCCGTAAGTTCTATCTGAAAATTTTATATTTCTGCCGTGTGCAGTGTGCTCTTCGTCCGATTTATGACTGCAGTCTTACTGGTGATGTTCTTTGTACATTTCATGATTCATATTTAGTCTCCCACATGAAATTTGTTCTCCTTGGCTTATCCCATCACATGAAAATATGAAAGAATGATCTTAGCATGATACTCTTGTCAGTTGTGTGAAGCTATTGGCCATTACCAGACAATTCCGTGTATGATCCGCAAGCTATATGGGATAGTTTGATTCATTAATTTCTCGTGCTTGATATTTATTCTACCGAAAAAAGAGGCAATATGTACGGTTAATCAAATTTGTATGTTTGCAAGAATAAAGAAAGTAATATCGTTAAGTGGACTCAACTCGTTACTTGTGATGAAAGATAGTAGGTACCCAGTTGAATAGTCGAGGTTTGTGCAATCTTGCCAGGACACCACCATTATAGAAAGAAAATCTACGTGGACTCCAATCCACTAAGGAAATTGTAATCTTAACTCTGTTCCCTGAATTTTTTTATTAAGAACTTGACATCCCCCAATTTCGCCTTACTTAGAAAATAGATGTCTTCAGTTGTTAGTGAACGGGATCAATTTTTTCTGATCATGTTGGTTCATCGGTTGCTGGTCCACAAGTCCATTGCTCTCTCTCTCTCTCTCTCTCTCTCTCTGTGTGTGTGTGTGTGCCGCAAACTCCCTCCACCACACCTTCCAGACATGTTTTTTGTTTGGACTCGATGTCAGAACACCTCAGGCTCCGTTGAGAGTGATTTTCTTGAAGAGCGACAATTGTGGAGGGTATTATTATTATTTTTGTCCAGCAATATTTCTTCTATAGTCCATAGTTTATACAGTCTGTTAAACGATGGGAGCGTTTGATTAACCCGGTGTTAATGATCATACGTGATGTGTTTTCAGGTTGGTCAACTGAGAGAAGGAAATACTGCTGAGCTAAAACTGTTTCTGGAAGTAGAATTATGCCTGGTAATGCATCATTTTCCTACTTGTCTTTCCTTTATTTTGATTCACATGTTGCATGTTTTCTCTGTGAGGACTTATTCTACATGTTTTACTTTTACGTTTTATTTTATTTTGTGTATTCTTGCAGGATTTGCGGCCTTTTCCTCCACCAGGGACGACCAAGGAAGAAATCCTTCTATTTTTCAAATTTTATGACCCCCTGAAAGAGAAGATAAGGTATTACATCTTGCTTCTCTATAGCTGGAACACTTTCACTAAAGAAATGCTTTTCATGTTTGAGTTTGGGATCTCCTCATATATTTTTAGATAACACAACTTCATGGAAAGGTGCTTTGTACTTTTGCTCAATCTAGAGGTCTAAAACCGGCATCATAGAGAATTGATATCACACTGTAGTTAGCATGAGTGTACAACCAAGAAGGGGAAGAAAGAAGAAGAAGAAAACTAGGTCAAAGCTTTGGACTTGATGACGCTTCAAATTAATAGTGTTAATTCAAAATTTGATGAATTTGAAACTTAAGAGTGCTGTTAAAGTCCAACTGCTTGGGGCTGCATATATGAGAAGCCATGATGTGGATATGGTTTTTGATCTTTCTCCGTTTCATTTCCTTTTGTTGTCAGGTATGTTGGACGGTTTCTTGTAAAAGAAAGTGGCAAGCCGCTGGAGATATTAACAAAGATTAATGAGTTGGTTGGTTTTTCGCCCGATGAAGAAATTGAACTCTTTGAGGTTAGTTTTCTTCTTCTCTTGCTACCAGATTTTGGACTCTTAACATATGATATGTGATTTTTCAGGTTTTGTTATTCTCAGGAAATAAAGTTTGAACCCAACGTTATGTGTGTACACATTGACAGTAAGCTGAGTTTTCGTGACTCTGAGGTATGTGCAATCAATTGCCAGTTGACACTTTGGGGTTTTTTATGCATTGTGTAGTTAATTTCGTTCAATAGTTTTTTATCTTTGTTTCTGCTGGATTTATTTGCAATGAAAAACTTTATGCATTACTCCTCTGGCTTTGCAGATAGGAAATGGGGATATAATTTGCTTTCAGAAATCCCTTCGAAATGAATGCAGTGAACAATATCGCTTTCCTGAGGTTCCTTCATTTTTGGAGTACGTGCACAATCACCAGGTATGTGCTGCAAGCTCTTATTGGAGGGGAGTAAGGGTTAGACCGGGAAAACTGGAGATGAAAGGGTACTGGTCGGGGAGTTTATAAGACATTACCCGACAGCAAGTCGTCGTATTTTCAATAGTTCCCTTCGGAAATCGCATATCTAGGTAAGAACACCATGGGCTGAATGTAGAAAAATTCTAAATAGTTAAATTGCTTATTAACTATACAGTTCGGGATAATTCATTTATTTAGTGAATTTCAGTCGGCTAGCCGCCTGTAAAAGTAGCGCTAAAATTCTCTTGCGAACTGGAACCACTTGTCTTCAGATTGATCCGATGGCTGTTCGTTGGCAACATAGTATTTCCAGCCGCATGCATTATGTCAGATCTTAGGCCGTTGGAAATTCAATAACTTCTAGTAGTCTATATTTTGACAACAATTCACCTTTTGAACTTATAAAATATTCAAATGCATATATTCTTGTTTATATACGTGAAAGTGACAGGGAAATTGTTATATGCAATTTGGATGAAAAGGAAATAGCCGAGCATCTTAGGTGGGTTTCTACTAAAAACTGTTGATTTAGTTTCTTTCTATTGTTTCAGTCAAAGTAATATTTATCAACCTAAAATTTCAGATAAAACTGAAGAAAGAGCAAGAAGAACATGAACGAAAGAGAAAGGAAAAAGCAGAGGCTCATCTCTACAAAATCATCAAGGTTTCTTTCAACTTTTTTCTCTCTATCCTTTACTTCTTGCGTCGATTGCACATGGAGAACGTTTAACTGAATTTAGTCATTTCATTTCCAGGTAGCTCGTGATGAAGACCTTCGTGAACAGATTGGAAAAGAGATTTATTTTGATCTTGTGGATCATGATAAAGTGCGCAGTTTTCGCATTCAGAAACAGATGCCATTTACTCAATTCAAGGTACGTTTATCTTTCTATTGCATTTATTTTTCTTATAGATTTGAAAAGTTATACCCATACTGCTCTTTCGAAACATGACAAGCAATTGTATGTACTGCGTGAGAATGACTTCAGCTTGCCCTTGTTTGATAAAGAGGCGTCATATGAAATTTGCTGCTTCTACAACTTAGAAATATGGAATGTAAACTTCTGTTCTTGTGTTCTATATTGAGTTAAAATATAAAACTTCAAATTCTAAGTGGTAATGTAGGTAAAAAAAAAAAAAGTGGTAATGTAGGTAACAGTTGAGGAGAATACGAACAATCATAAAAATTGAGGAGTTCTAATGGTTATGTGCGAGTGTTTACGATATTATTTATGCTCTCTCAGCAGACAAGATAAACATATTTCTTATGAATGTCATTGGTCAATCATTGTAAGTCTTAAGTATGGTATGTGTCTGATGGTACATCTGTTTCCAGGAGGAAGTTGCTAAGGAACTTGGTATACCGGTGCAATTTCAACGCTACTGGCTATGGGCAAAACGCCAAAACCATACGTATCGTCCTCGTCGTGCATTGACTGCTCAAGAGGAAATCCAATCCGTAAGTTCTGCCGGATAATCCTATCTTTCTGCAGTGTGTTATTCGTCTGAGCTATGACTGCTGTTTTGCTGGTGATGTTCTTTGTATATTTCATGTTTAGTCTTCTACATAAAATTTGTTCTCCTTGGATTATCCCATCTCATGAAAAAAAAGGAGTTATCTTAGCATGATATTTGTGTCATGATGTGATACTATTGGCCATTACCAGACAATTCCTTATATGATCTGCAGCTCCATGGAACAGTTTGATTCATTATTTTCTCGTGCTTGATCTGTCTTCCCCGAAACAAGAGGCTACAGGTAAGGTTAATCACTTCGTATTTGCAAGAATAAAAAAAGTAATATTGTTATGTGGACTCAACTCGTGATACCTGTGCTGGTGGGAGATAGCGGGTACCCGGTGGAATAGTTGAAGTTTCCGCAAACTGTCCAGGACACCATTATCACAAAAAAAAGGTTATGTGGACTCCAATCCGCTAAATAATGTATACTTATTGCATTTCTAACTCTGTTTCCTGAAAATTTTGATTATGAACTTGACATCCGCCAATGTCGCCTTAGCAAAATAGATGTCTTCAGTTGATAGTGAATAGGACTAATATTTCTGATCATGTGGGTTCATCCATTGCTGGTCCACAAGTCCATTTCTCCCTCTTTATCTACCCTTAACTCCCTCCTTCCCACCCTCCGGACATGTTTTTTGATTGGACTAAGTATTGTGACCCCTCAGCCCTCTTGAAAATGATTTTCTTGATGCGTGACAATTGTGGCGGGTATTATGATTATTTTTTCCGCCATTCTTGTGTAGATGGTTTCTTCCATCTTTTAAATGATGGTAGCACTTGATTAACTCGGTGTTAATGATTTTACATGATGTGTTTTCAGGTTGATCAACTGAGCGAGGTTTCTGATAAAAGGAATAATGAGCTAAAGCTGTTTCTGGAAGTAAAATTAGGCCTGGTAATGCATCACTTGCCTACTTGTCTTCCCTTTAGGCGATTAGCATGTTGCATGTTTTCTCTGTGAGACTTTATTCAACATGTTTTACTTTTGCGTTTTCTTGCAGGATTTGCGACCTTTTGCTCCACCAGGGACGACCAAGGAAGAAATCCTTCTATTTTTCAAACTTTATGACCCTCTGACAGAGAAGCTAAGGTATTTCATCTTGCTTCTCAATAGCAGGAATGCTTGTAAAGTAGTGATTTCATGTTTGAATTTGGTAGCTCATTTATTTTGAGAAAACACTGACTGTATGGAAAGGTGCTTTGTACTTTTACTCAATCTAGAGGTCTAAAACAGACATCGTAGAGCATTGAATGTGACACAGTAGTTAGCATGAGCGTATAAAAAAAAGGAGAAGAATCAGGAGGCCATCATATCAATAGTGTCATTTCAAGATTTAATGCTTTTGAACCTTTCATTTCCTTTATGTTGTCAGGTATGTTGGACGAGCTTTTGTAAAAGCAAGTGGCATGCCGCTGGAGATACTAACGAAGCTAAATGAGTTGGCCGGCTTTTTGCCTGATGAAGAAATTGAACTTTTTGAGGTTAGTTTTCTTTTCTCTTGCTGCCAGTTTAACTCTTAACATATGATATGTGATTTTCCAGGTTTTGTTAATCTCAGGAAATAAGATTTGAACCCAATGTGATGTGCGAACACATTGAAAGTAATCTAAGTTTTCGCCTTAATCAGGTATGTGCAATCAAGCCAGTTGCCAGTTTGGGTTTTTATGCATTTGATGGCGGGGTCAATTTCTTTCAATAGTTTTTTCTTTTAGTTTCTTGATTTATTTGCAATGAAAATGTACTCGTGTTTTGCAGCTTGAAGATGGGGATATTATTTGCTTTCAGAAATCCCTTCAAAATCAAGACCGTAATCAATATCGCTTACCTGAGGTCCCTTCGTTTTTGGAGTACGTGCGCAGTCTCCAGGTATGTGCTGCACGCTATTATTCTGATATAGTTCCCTGGAATGTGAAAGATTGTCGCAGTGCTGCGACAGATTTGACGATGGCTATATCTTAATCAGAGGGCATACTACAACAGAACTTGACGCAAAGTAAAGGCAGCAAGAGCCAAGGAGTATAAGCAATGCATGCCAATGCTTGATAATTATGGGGGGAAGGGTTTACAAGATAAGGGTTTAAAAGTATTCTTTTTTGAAGTTCATATGAAAATGATAAATCAACCGTTTATTTTTATCAATGCTAATACATCACAATGTTGGTAATAGCATATAACACATTTGAAAGTTGGTAAGAAATTGAGATGGAGAATATCTCCGTCTATTTGAGAAAATTCCAGATCAGATCATTTGAGTTATAATTGGCCCTGGAATAAACACTCATTGTATTGCTTGTCCATCCACAATACAACCATCAAACAACATCATGTGATTCAAACAAACCGTAGAATAGGTTTTAAGTTCATATTTAATATCCAACACACAAATACTTCCCTAAATCTCGTCTTTTTACTCGGCGCTCTAATATTGTTTATGATTGCAGGTTATTAAAGACAGACTCTCTCGAATCCAATCCTTTGAGACGTACTTTCGGGAAGGAAATGAAGTTGATGACTCTCTCGAATAAATGAAACGAGCCAAATGTCAACATGTTTGCTTATATACTAGTTCCACCATTATGATCTACTTCTCATATGAAGATAGAGAAGGATGGAACAAATTTTCCAAGACTTTTATCAGCGGTGACTTGTAACTATTTTGCCCGTCTTGGTAATTTAAGTGCTAGTAATAGCACTATGACTATAAAGACAATTACTAAGGGACGTTTGGTATGAGATATAAGAAGGTATAAGGGTGGTATAAAAATTTAATACCATCTTAATACCCTGTTTGGTTAGCAAACCAGGTATAAGTTATCTTAGTGTTAATTTTAGCACTGGGATAACCTATACCTTATAGAAGGTGGGGTAAGCATGAGTATAACTATAGGTTATCCTCATGCTTACCCCACAAACATTGTTCTTGTTTTTTTGTATTGAATATCATGTGTCAAAAAACAATAAAGGTCCCTTTTATATAGGAGGAAAAATCCTAACATAGTACACTATCATTTATTATAAAATAGAATAGCTGGTACAACTATTTAATGTCACGGTACGGACTTGTACTTTCGTCGCAGACTTGGCCACCCTCGCACTCGCATTGCTCGTATATGACAGTCACCAACCTGCGTTGCCTCGAGGCTGGTGCTCGGGGTCGGGCCTCGCACAACACTTCGAGCCTCATGCGGATGGTCCACTAAATGCCATAGTAAATATAAAATCGTTCTTTCTTATTTTAGCCGTATACAGATAGTCCCCGCGTTTCTTAGAGTGAAATGATAAGAAACGACCTTGATGTTCATCCTCTCGGGCCCCCTATGACGTCATGTTCATGACGCAAGCTTAGGAAGTGATTCGAAATGTTCCATCGGGTCATCTCCCTATAAACATTGATTGCACTGCTGGTTCATTTTTTCAAAGAAAAGTGATGATTGCGCCGCCGGTTCGTTTCCCCATAAATATTGATTGCGCAGTCAATAAGGTTACCGACCTTCTATAAATGGGGGCTTGTTTGATCCTCAACTTCACTCATTCTTTCTTCAATAACCTTCGATCTTTTTCTTTCTCCATACCCTCCTCCATACTCCTGTTTTTATGGACCAGACTTATACCCATAAGGTCACACGGCAGTGGCTTAGTGAATTAGGCCATGGATTCCTTCTCAAAGTCCTCCCCACTGAACAGAGTTATATTGGGTTGTTGTTGTTGTTTTTGCTGTTGTCGGCCCGAGAAAATGAGGGAAGGGCACCAAATGTTTTTCGTATTGGAAGATATGAAGTACTTATACCGCTGCTCATCTCTCTTAACTTCAATCGGGTGTGGCACTTCACTCTATTCGCCTTTCTTGGAGTGAGGTGGCAATATCTACTAACTTTTGCCTCCCACACCGGTACAATGTCTCAAGAAGTGGCTTCGCAATAGTAGTGCTGGCGAGACTCATTCTCGCCGAGTTTTCCACCAGGCCACAATTCTCTCCGCCCGTCAAAAGCTTTTGCTCTTTGATAGGCTATAGACCTTTCTTCGCCTATTGCTGATTCAGAAGGGGTCTCGAAGACGTTGCTCGAAAAGGTCGAGATGAAGTCCCTTAGGAAGAAGTTCTCGAAGACGTTACTCTGGAGAATATGCCCTCGGCAATAGGCCTTTTGGCTGTTGTTTTATGTTTCTTTGTTTCTGTGTAAGGACCACTCGTGGACTTTGTAAATATCCCTTATTAATATAATAGCTTCTTCATTTTCCCTTAGATTCGTATTGGGTTTTATTCTGCTTTTGTTCATAAATATCTGTGTGTATGATTCCAGTGATTAACTCGAATATCAGACTTGCGATATAATCAATATCATGCTCCTTAAGGTTTTCTGCTATCCCTTGGACTGAGTTTGGATTGATTCGATGCGAATTCGGATTACCGGGGCTCTTAAGCCCGAGTTGGGTGAGAATTGGGCCTCGACTCTCGGAGTAAAGATAGCCCGTTGATAGCCTTCGAACGAAAAATTTATTTAACTCAGGCAGCCTAGTGGACTCAATAGTCGAGTGGCTGTTTGCTCTATTTTGAAGTACGGATAGCCCTGGGGTTCTGAAAACAGTCACCGAGTAAGTACTTACTCGAACTTGAATAACCCTTGGGCGTAAATGGTCGAGTGGGCGTTCGCCCGGACTCGAAATAGAGATAGCCTTGATGCTTAATAAATAGTCCTCGAGTGAGAACCTGCTCGCACTCGGATAGCCCTTAAGCTTAATAAATAGTCCTCGAGTGAGAACATGCTCGAACTCGGATAGCCCTTGAGTTTAGTAATCGAGCATTCGCCCGAACTCGAGTATAGAGGTAGCTCTTAAGGCTTTATACGTTTTCCTTGAGAGAGATCTTGCTCGAATTCGGGCAGCCGTCGAGCCTGGTGATAAATTATGTTTATATCTATTGTCCCCTTCGCAAGAGCTTTAGGCACAAGTTCTATAAATATTCTCCTCTGACTCTCCACCATATATATATATATATATATATATATATATATATATATATATATATATATATATATATATATATATATATATATATATATATATATATGTCATTTTGACATTTCTCGCTCCGCCTCTGTAATAGATCATAATGCTGGTTTGTTATTAGTCTAAGGTCTGGGTTTCGGAACAAACCTTTAGGTCTCTGTTTTTGTTGAATAATCTCTTGACGATCGAAGATTGATCGTTTTGGGGTTCAGTCCCCGAGTAAGGTTTTGGCTTGAATTTTTTAACCTTTAAGTCTTGAAGTCGGCCTTTGAATGCTTCTATGTTGGCTCTGGGGATTTTATGCGTTGGCCTTTAGGCTCTCTTAATTATCCCTTTAGACCTAAGGCTTTTTGAGTTGGTATTTGGGCTTTTAAGCATGGGGTCAATGTGACCTTTAATCTGCCTGTAGGCCTTTTGATGTCGGTCCGGAGGCTCTTATGTGTCTGCCCTTGGGCGTTTTTATTTTAACCGGTCCGGGCCCAGTCCCCGAGTCGGGTTACGGCTCGAGCTCATCGACCCTTAGGTTTCTTTTGAGTTTAACCCTGAGGTTTTTTCAAGCTGGCGCCAAGGCTCTTACGCATTGGAATGAAACGACCTTTAGTACGACTATATTTTCCGTTGCTTAAAGATTTATTGGAAGTTTTTGTGTTCGTCCGACTATTCGATGGCCCGAAAAAAACCTCGATTATGAGTCGTTGTGTGACGATAAATGAGCATCTCGGAAGGTTTTGCCCTACGACTGAATTGTCTCGAGCCTTTTCGTTGTTTGGAGCTTGCATGAAAATGATTGAAGCTCTTTCTTCAAAGTTGACATGGAAATGATCGAATCTCTTCTTGAGAGCTGACATGAAAATGATCGAAGCTCTTTTTTGCTTACACCGAAGGTAGCTTTTTTGGCCCTGGGGCCTTTCCTTGTGAAAATAGCAGTTTCTTCGAATTGTAGAAGTGTTCTGATGGCAAAAATACTCTTTTGATTGTTTGGTACAAGCATATACGTTTTCACCGTCGAGGGCTCGACCCTTTTATGCGGACACGGTTCATTTGACCATTTGGCGTGATACATCATTTTCCTATTGAAACCCTCTTCGGCTTACTTTGATTTGTTTGAGGAGGCGACCTCCCGGGGCGATGTCCCCCAGCATTTGAGGTTGATTGGAGAGAAGCCTTGAATGCTTGTTTAAGTTCTTCCTGGTGAAAGCATAGATGTTGCCTCGTTAAAAACCTTAACAGTAAAACCCTTTCTTAGGGATAAAACCTAATCGAAGAAAAAGAGTGCAACGCGTTTGAAAACCCAGGGGCCTTTTGAAGTTGATGGGTGTTCCGGTGTCTTCCATTGGATATCTGCAGAAGTTTAGATAGGGACAAATGAACGGACGCATGGGCATAGTCTTACCTTAGCAGTAGTAGCGTTTGAGCATGTATACGTTCCAATTGCTCGGGAGTTGTTCGCCTTCCATGGTGTTGAGATTGTAGGATCCCTTGCCGGTCACTCCGAGGACATGGTACGGCCCTTCCCAGCTTGGGACTAGCTTCCCCTCATTAGGGTTTCGAGTGTTTAGAGTGACTTTTCTTAGGACTAAGTCCCCGACTCCGAAATGTCGGAGGTTTTCTCTCCTGTTATAGTACCTCTCGATCCTCTGTCTTTGGGCGGCCATCCGGACCAGTGAAGCTTCTCGTTTCTCATCAAGTAGTTCAAGAGCTACAGTCATGGCCTCGTTGTTTGAATCCTCTGTAGCATGCCAGAATCTGGCGCTCGGTTCCCCTACTTCAACCGGTATCAAGGCCTCGGACTTATATACCAGAGAGAACGACGTTTCTCCCGTGCTTGATTTCGGAGGGGTTCGATATGCCCATAGGACTTCGGGCAACTTCTTCTTCAAGTTTTGAATGATGGTTTTGTTTGTGGACTCAGCCTGACCGTTGGCACATGGGTGGTAGGGTGTCGACAGGATCCTCTTGATTTTGTGATCCTCAAGGAACTTTGTTACTTTGCCTCCGATGAACTGCTTTCCATTATCACAGGTTATCTCGGAGGGAATCCCAAATCGGCATAGGATATGGTCCCATATGAAGTTAATGACTTATTTCTCTCTTATCTTCTCGAAGGCCTGCGCTTCCACCCATTTCGAGAAATAGTCAGTCATAAACAGAATAAATCTAGCTTTACATGGTGTTGTTGGTAGGGGTCCGACGATGTCCATCCCTCATTTCATGAACGGCCATGGTGACAGGACTGAATGTAGTTGTTCGCCGGGTCGGTGGATCATGGGTGTGAATTTGGCATTTTTCACATTTCTGAATGAATTCCTTGGCGTCTTTTTCCATGTTGTCCCAATAATAACATGCTCTGATCATTTTTCGGACTAAGGAATCGGTGCAAAAATGATTCCCGCAGGTACCTTCGTGGATTTCTCGAAGCACATAATCTATGTCACCCGGTCCCAAGCATACCGCCAAAGGTTCATTGAAGGTCCTCCTATATAGAATGACATTTTCATCGAGTGAGTACCGGGCTGCCTTGGTTCGTAGGGCCCTCGATTCTTTCGGGTCTCCGGGCAACTTCCGATTTCTCAAATAACTGATGTATTTGTTTCTCCAATCCCATGTCAGGCTGGTGGAGTTGATCTCGACATGGCCTTCCTCGATCACCGATTTGGTTAACTGAACAATAACTCCGGGGAGTATGTCGTCTTCTTCGACGGATAATCCCAGATTTGCGAGGGCGTCGACCTCGCTATTCTGCTCTCGAGGTACGTGGGTTATGGTCCATTCATTGAAACGATGCAGTATGACCAGAGTCTTGTCCAGGTACCTCTACATTCTGTCTTCTCGTACTCGGCTTCGATGATTTCGGCTCCCAGGCCTTTTGTCAATTCTAGACCTGAAATCATAGCCTCGTACTCGGCTTCATTGTTAGTCAATTTTGCAGTTTTTATAGATTGTCTAATTACGCTGCCCGTGGGTGGCTTTAAAACTATGCTGAGCCCGAACCCTTTTGAGTTTGAGGCACCGTCAGTAAACAGGGCCCAAACCCCAGAAGATGTGCCCGTTTTCAATAATAGTTCTTTTTCTACTTCGGGCACCAGGGCGGGCATAAAGTCAGCTACGAAATCCGTCAAAATTTGGGATTTGATAGTCGTTCGGGGCTAATATTCGATATCGTATCTCCCTAGTTCGATGTCCCACTTGGACAATCGGCCCGAAAACTCAGTTTTATGCATTATATTTCGAAGTGGGTACGTTGTTAAGACACAAATGTGATGGCATTGAAAATAAGGCTTCAACTTTCGAGACGCGCTAATTAGCGCAAGGGCTAATTTTTCCAGAAAGGGGATACCTGGTTTCAGCTTCGCACAGGGTCTAACTCACGTAGTAGACAGGTAATTGTGTACCTTGTTCTTCCCGAACCAGCACACCGCCGCAACCTCTGAAATGACCATGTATAGATACAATGTTTCGTCCTCCTTTGGGGTGTGGATAAAGGTGGGTCCGACAAATATCGCTTCAATTCCTCCAAGGCACTTTGGCACTTGGGAGTCCATTCGAAGCTATTTTTCTTCTTGAGCAAGGAGAAGAAATGATGACTCTTATTCGACAATCTTGATATGAATCGTCCCAAGGTCGCTATCCACCCGGTCAGCCATTGCACGGCCTTCACGTTATTAACCACCGTGATTTCCTCGATGTCTTTGATTTTATCGGGATTGATCTCGATCCCCCTGTTTGACACCATGAAGCCTAGAAATTTACATGATCCCACTCTGAAGGCACATTTCTCGGGATTGAGCTTCATGTTATAGCTTATGAGAATATCGAATATTTCCTGCAAATGGGTCAAATGGTCCTCTGCGCGCAGGGACTTAACTAGCATATCGTCAATATCCACTTCCATGGATTTGCCTATTTGGCATTCAAACATTTTATTAACCAACCGTTGGTACGTGACTCCAACGTTTTTCAGCCCGAAGGGCATTATGTTGTAGCAATACGTACCATACTTCGTGATGAACGAGGTCTTTTCCCTGTCCTCGGGATTCATTTGAATCTGATTATACCCCGATTAGGCATCGAGAAAGGTGAGGATCTCGTGCCCGGCCGTGGCATCGATCAGGCGATCGGAGTTGGGCAGCGGGAATGAATCTTTGGGGCATCCCCTATTTAAGTCTTTATAATCTACGCACATTCTTAACTTATTCCCCTTCTTGGGGACTACCTCCACATTGGCCAACGAATTAGTGTATTTCACCTCCCTAATTGACCATATTTTGAGGAGTTTCGTTACCTCGGATTGAGGCCTCCTTTTCTGCTTCACTAGCTTGAACCTGGGTCGACACTCAGCCGATGGGTGGTTATTTCGGTCGGGATCCCTGTCATGTCTAGACGGGACCAAGAAAAACAGTCGATGTTATTGATAAGGAATTGAATGAGTTTTTTCCTGAGTTAGGGGGTTAATCCCGTTCCCAGGTATACCTTTTGATCCGAGGAATGCTCGGCCAGGGCGGCCTGCTCCAACTCTTACACTGTTGATTTAGTTACGTCCAATTCCTTGGGAGCAACGAAGGTGCGGGGGCGAGAAAGTCCTCCTCGTCATCCTCGGGGGTCGGTCTCCCCCCTGGTTCCTCCAAGGTGGGGGCATAGATGCTGGCGCCTCATTGTGGATTGCGAACATCTCCCTGACCGTGTGATGTCTCCATATACCATTTTTATACTGTCTTCCATCGGAAACTTAATCATTTGGTTGAAAGTCGACGGCACTGCCCTCATGTTGTGTATCCATGGCCTTCCAAGCAATTTATTGTACCTCATGTCACCTTTGATGACATGGAACTTGGTATTTCAGATCGTCCCAGACAAGTTAACCGGGAGGATAATCTCCCCCTTAGTCGTCTCGTCGGCCATGTTGCATCCGTTGAGATTAGTGAGGTAGGTATGACTTGGTTGAGCAGCCCGAGCTGCTCCACTACTTCTGACCTGATTACGTTGGCCGAACTACCTGGATCCACAAGTACACGTTTAACTTGAATGTTATTCAAGAGAAAGGAAATTACTAGCGCATCTTTATGCGGGTGGGACGGAGTCCCGAGGTCCTCGTTGCTGAATGCGAGGATATCTCCGGGCATATGGCCCCGAATTTGTCATGCCGTTGCAGCTAATATTTTCGTCTGCTTAAACACGGGTTCATAAGGAACGTCATTTCCCCCGATGATCATATGAACGGAGTGTCGAAGTTTTCCCGCTCCGCCTTTTCGAGCTGTTGTCCTTTCTTAGGGGTGATTTATGATTCGGCTGCTAACGAACCCTTGGAGATACCCTTTGCTAGCTAACCGGATTGCTTCCCCTTGGAGATGTCTGCAATCCTTGGTTCTATGACCGTGGGTACTGTGGAACTCACACACCAGGTTAGGGTTCCCTTTGCAAAGGGTCTAATAGTACGGGTTTTGGCCACCTGGTGTCTTTGATTCCACTCATGGACGATACAATGTCTGAAACGTCGCTCCTGAAGTTGCATTTGATCGATCGGAACACCTTCGCCGGCCCTGTACGCCTACCTAACCCAGCTTTGTCTACCACCCTTCGATGCTCCTGACTTCGATCTGTCCTTTGATCGATTTCGGGCATGTTGCTTCTCACGATGCTCCTACGATTCACGACGTAAGGTCGATACCTTTCTTTTTGTGGACCTGGCTTTATTTCTGGGAACCTTGACTTTATTCTCCTGGTGAGACCCTCGAGCATTCTTACGACATCGGGATCAACTGCTGACCCTTTGCTACCCGACCTCTCTGGTGCCGGCCGGGCTCAGGGGGCTGTTCCTGGCGCCGATGCGCTTGAGATCTTTTGATGGTTTTGCATCTGAGTAATCGCTGTTTGCTGTGCCTGGAGCATTTCGAAGATCGCTTGGAGACTGACCCCTTTTTTCCTTTGAGCGACAGTTCCTCGTTCTCCATGTTAGCCTTCTCGGTGCGTTCTCCTGTCAGTGCGGGAGCTGCTATCATTGTGTTGGGTGTTGCTCGAGTCCGCGTCCTCAGAGGTTAGCTCCAGTGTGTTACCGGGGTTTCGCAACGGTATCCCAACACTTGGGATGATTATACCATTCTCTCAGAAGTCCTCAGAGTTGCTGCTTTCGTATGCATTCGATGAATCAGACATTTTTACCTGAAATCGAAGATTCTTGGACAAAAAAAAGCGTGAAGAATAACTTGCGTTTTTCACTGAACCAGCACCAAAACAATCACTATTATCTTTAGCCCCACGGTGGGCGCCAAACTTTTAACCTTGAAAATGGTAATTACAATTAAAATTGATCTGTGGTTACAAAAAAATACGCAATTTATTTTAATGCTAGTTGTTAGGCAATAGATGCTAAGTGCGAGTTAAAGAAATACAGCAAAAATGATAGAGGATTGAAATTGGCAAACTGGACTGCCTAGAATCGGGGGTCTTGAATCGGCCGAGTTAGGACCTCGAGGTCGAGGCTCGGTGATAGTAGTAGACGATCGATGAAGCTCTAACAGTTTTAAAGGCCTCGTAGGCGGCTATTTATGATCAATAAAGGATAATAAATGTAGAACAATCAATGAAGTACAATAAATATAAGTAATAAATCAATAAAGAGACAATAAATGATGTTTTGAGTTAAAGAGCAGAGAATGTTTTTGTTTTTTTTGTATTGAATATCATGTGTCAAAAACAATAAGGGTCCACTTTATATAGGAGGGAAAATCCTAACATAGTACAATATCATTTATTACAAAATAGAATAGCTGGTACAACTATTTAATGTTACGGTACAAACTTGTATTTTCATCGCAGACTTGGCCACCCTCGCTCTCGTGTTGCTCCTATATGACAGTCACCGACCTGTGTTGCCTCGAGGCTGGTGCTCAGGGTCGGACCTAGCACAACACTTCGAGCCTCATGCAGATGGTCCACTAAATCCATAGTAAATATAAGATCTTCCCGATTTTAGCCGTATACAAATATAAAGAACCATACAACAACAACAACAACAACATACCCAGTAAAATTTCACTAGTGGGGTTTGGGGAGAGTAGAGTGTACGCAGACCTTACCCCAACCCCGAAAAGGGTAGAGAGGCTGTTTCCGGGAGACTCTCAGATCAACAAGAGACAATAATATTAGAAAAGAAACAAAAAAAAGGCATGTAACAACAAAAGATGCCAGAAAGAAAATAACACCAACGAATAAGTGAAAGGACAAAAATACAAAACTATGCAAAACAACAATGTGAACATAACATAGACCTAAACAAAACTCTATCAGACTACCCGGTACAAAGAGGGAAGAACTCTCGACTACCCCCTAGCCTACCACCCTAATGCTCGACCTCCACATGTTCTTATCAAGAGCCATGTCCTCGTAAATCTGAAGTCGCGCCATGTCCTGCCTGATCACCTCGCCCCAATACTTCTTAAGCCGCCCCTGCCTCTTCTCGTACCTGCCAAAGTCAACCGCTCACACCTCCTAACCGGTGCATCTAGGCTTCTCCTCCGCACGTATCCGAACCATCTAAGCTGCGCTTCCCGCATCTTGTCGTCCACGGGAGCCACGCCCACCCTCTCCCGAATATCTTCATTCCTAATTTTATCCAGCCTAGTGTGCCCACACATCCATCTCAACATCCTCATTTCTACTACTTTCATCTTCTAGATATGTGAATTCTTGACTGACCAACACTCAGCTCCATATATTATGACCAGTCTAACCACCGCTATATAGAACTTACCTTTGAGTTTCGGTGGCACATTCTTGTCACACAGGACTCCAGACGCTAAACTCTATTTCATCCACCCCATCCCAACACGGTGCGTAACATCCACGTCGATCTCCCCATCTCCCTGGATAATTGACCCTAAGTACTTAAAACTTTCTCTCTTGAGGATAACCTATGAGTCAAGCCTCACTTCCACATCAGCTTCCCCTTTCACGTCGCTGAACTTACATTCCACATATTCCGTCTTAGTCCTACTCAACAATATAAAGAACCATGAATAAGATAATACAAAAATAAACCTAGTACTACTGGTAAGCGTATGAGAAATACACTACTATCTATTAACCTACAACCCTAATACTCGACCTTCCCACTTTTCTGTCGTGTGTCATATCCTCAATAAGCTGGAGTATTTTCTTTCACGCATTAATAAATATAATTTATTTTTTAATATAATAGGTGTGAGTTTAGTTTTTACTATCTCACTTTCTCCTTTCTCTTTTTCTATACCGTCGTGTAAAAGAAGCAAAATAAAAAAAAATAAAAAAAAAGGAGAGAAAAAGTGAGAACAATTTTAAAAAACGACCAGCTTACAGCCTTACACTGACCGACTGTAGATTACCGAGTTCGAGTAAAAGAAAACAAAAAAAAAAAGCCTCTTGAAATCCCGAAAGTACCCCTAGTATAAACCTCTTTCCTTTCACTTACCTCTTCGGCTCTTCCTTTCCCTCATCACACAAGAACTCCAACTCAATAAGTCCCTCGATCCATCCTCCTTTCACGTTTAAATTCCCTCTCACATCATCGAACTCTCAGTTACCGGAATTATCTCATATTCGCCGAAGATCGTACCGTCACCAGTTCTCCGGGAATGACTCTTCTCACTCCTCCTCCGATTGATGTACAATAATCTTCCTCTTCATCTCTTTGTAATTTAAGCTCTGTCAATTCACTTTTCTTTTACAGTTTTACTCTTTTTTTCGTAAAGTAGCTTTGTTTGCTGTAATTTTTAAAAGTTTGATTTATAGGTGCTGAATATAGTCCGCTGTGATTGCGGTGTCAAATTGACCTAAAATTTGTTAGCTTTGTTACTGTTCGAATTCACTTTTTTTCTCATAGTTTTACTTTGTTTTGTGTATTTGTTTTTTGTGTAAAGTAGTTTTGCTTCGGTGTAGTTCTGAAAATATAGGTGCTGAATATAGTCCGCTGTGATTGCGGTGTGAAATTGACATAAAATTTCTTTAAAACGCGACGCTGACTGATTTTATTAGCTGTGTTGCTGGTGAATGCACGTTCGTATTGTTTTTGTTTGAAGTAGCTTTGCCTGGTGTAGTTTGAAAATGGTGATTTTTTTATTTGTTTATAGGTGCTGAATTTAGTCCTCTGTGATTGCGGTGTGATGTTGACCTAAAATTTCTTTGAAACGCGATGCTGAGTAACACATAAGCTGCGTTACTGCATGAATTTACCTTTTCCTTTTTTTAAATTTTACTCTTTTAAGATATTGTTTTTGTCTGAAGTAGCTTTATTTCGTGGCTAGCTGCAAAATTTTTGTTTCCTTTTTTTGGATGAGCTTAAGTTCTATGCGCTGTCGGTGAAAATAAATTAACACAATTAGGTCGTTTAAAAGGTAATTGCAGGTAACTTTACTTAATAACGCTGATTGATAATCTTGAAGAAATTGGTAAGTAACCTGTTATAATTGGTTAAATGACACGCATGCTGTAAAAAATTTCATTGCACTGTAAGTGCATATAACTTAAATCCCTTTTGGATATATGGTTGCTGAATTTTAAGTTTCTGTGATTACGGCTTGAATTGACAAAAATCTCTGAAGTTAGATAGTGATGATTAACCCGCTGTGTTGTTCTATGAATTCACTTTGATTTTTCAGCTCTACTCTGTTTTGCCTGTTTTTGTTCAAAGGCTCTTTGCTTGTTGGAATTTTAAAAAAGGAAAGTGATCTTTTAGATGAATGTATGCTGAATTCAATAATCTGATGTGATAACGGTGTAAAACTTGGCCTGACTATCACTTTTTAAAATGCGAAAGATAAAGCTGTCCAGCTTTGTTAGATCGAATTAATTGCTTCTTTGCTTTATCTTTGGCAGCCCGAAGAGCACGAAATGCTTGTTCCCAGTTCAGACTTTCCTACTGAGGGACCTCAGCCTATGGAAGGTATCTCACCTACTTTTACGCGCTTTCACACACACACATATGTTTTAGAGTAACAATGTATTTATAGTCATTTTATTTATCACTTGTGGCTGTTTTACTTTACTAGTGGAATACATGTGTATGTTCCCACATCTTAACGTTGATTAGTTGTAGCATGTTGTAATTTGCCGGATAAGACTAATTACCGACCAATATTAGAATGAAATGGAGCCAAATTGAGCAGAATATGTAAAAGATTCATATCACTGACTCCAACAAGTTGGATTGAGTTGTGGTTGATTGATCAATATTGTATCTTTTTCTCAGTCTTTCAAAGATATTGCGTGCTTTATTTTTGGCAGTTGCACCAGCGGACACAGCAAGTACTGTGGATGATCCGGCGTCAGCCCGGTTCACATGGACTATCGATAATTTTTCAAGGTTGAATGTGAAGAAGTTGTACTCTGATGTTTTTAATGTTGGAGGATATAAATGGTAATTATTTTCAACATCCTGCTTTTAGTGGTTTGCTTTACAAATTTAATGTGGATATGATATTTTTTTTATGTACTATATGGTGCATTGTGTCTGGCAGGAGGATATTGATATTCCCAAAAGGGAACAATGTGGACAATTTATCAATGTATTTAGACGTGGCAGATTCTGCAGCATTGCCTTATGGGTGGAGTAGACATGCACAGTTTAGCTTAGCTATTCTCAACCGAATTCATAACAAGTTCACAGTGAGAAAAGGTCTGAGTTCTCATTTGTTGTATAAATATATGAACTTTTGTGCATGGGTTTAAAAGGAGGGAAAATCTATAGCTGATTTAACTTCTGTGTAGTTTAAGCCATTTGAATATGGCTTTAGGGTTAGGTTCCTCTGATTTTCCTCATTGCCAGCTGTGGAGAGTAATTATTAAACCTAGACTTTCTGGATATCTTATATCCACAGTGTTTTATGCATACTTTAGATTTTTTTTCGTCAGTAAGGAACGAAGTATTAAAGGAACTTCCACCCATGTGTTATAGTTGGGGCACTTAATATTAAAACACACGACTTGGGTTTTTATGTAGCTGTTAATTCTTTTAAAAATTTATTCAACAATGATGTGGTTGAATGAAATGTCTTATTGCTCTTTCGGTCAACTTGCTAGTTCTCCAAGAGTTTCTTTTGTTTGTTTTGCCAAAACTTAATAGATTCACCTTTACATTATTTTCTTTACCTGTTGTGTTTTTGAAAGGCCTCTTAAAATACTGACAAAACTAATAGATTCTGAAAAGGTTAGTTTATTAAGTTGAATCTCGTTGGTCACCGTGTGGGTGTTTATCAAGACCTACTGTACCAGTCATCTGTAGAGTTAATAAAGACAATATATTTTAACGTTCTTATACATAATTTTTAGCTAATTTTTTCATGTAAATGGCAAAAGCTTTTTGCTTGTAACTATCAGCTCTTTGGACACAGTGTAGAGTCTTCCATGTTAGCCAGAAGTCATTTTGTTTTGGTATAACTTTGAGGCAAGTTACGATCTCCAGTCTTCCAATGGAATAGCAAGCTTCTGTTATACCATTACTTTCTTTTATTATAGGGTTCTCTGTAAGAGGCAATTCTTGCATTTCAATTGTTTATATGGCCTTATTCACAAGCGAGGGGTGAGGTTATCCGACGTATCTTCTCCTCGTATCTTCTCCTCTTCTTCCAGATGCCACTTTGTATAGAGTAAAGGGCTTATGCCATGCAAAGTAGTATGGGGGTAGGGGAAAGTGGGGGGTATATCGTATGTAGCAACTCCTTTTGCTTTTCTGCTAGGTTTGTCCATGCCTCAAACCTGTAGCCCAGGTCACCAGAGCCAAAGGAGCAACTGTACGGTTGAACCAAGAGTTGCGCCCTCCCACATGTATAGAGTGCTTGTGCAAATTATTTTTTTCTCTATTTTTTTTTTGTGGCGGCTGTGTCTGGGCCAGCTTGCGGGCGCATGTAAAATTGGTTTAGTGGTGCAGATCATTTGATTGTTCATGCATTGGGGAACAGTATATTGAATATCTGATCAAAGACCACCTCTGCGATCTTGGTGACTGCAATTATTTTGTAGAGGGTCTATGTAATTCATCTTTTCTTTGGAAGGGACTGCCTAAAGGATCGGACTAGAAATGATTTTGACCTACTTTTAAGTCTATGGTGTTTACTGTAATCTATTTTGAAGATTCTGCACTGCTTTGTTCATCTTTTTAACTCGACCGTCAAAGCTCTCCTGAGTAAGGATTTTAAAGCAGCTTGTTGGAGAAAATTAATTAGATGGTGTGTGTAGTCATTCTCTTGCTGTCTTGCATTGGAGAGAGATTAAAATCCTGATCAGGGACTTCCTTTAAAGGAAACTTGATAAATAGTCATCTTTTCTTGACTATGTCCTGAATTCATTTTCAATCAGCTTGTGAGATGGTGTATAAAGTTACTCTCTTGTATTTGAGAGAATAAATCCTGATTGGGGGATTTCTTTAAAGGAAACTTGATTCGATTGTCATCTTTCTTGAGTATATCCTGAATTCGTTTCAATCAGTTTGGTTGGCCTTTCTAATTTACGCTTCTGGAGATATTTTATTTTATGTTGCTACTTTCATTGCTCTCTTCCTTTGATGTGTCTGAATTTATGTCATAGAGAATTGTGATGTGATTGGTATGCTGGCTGTTTTGTTAAATGTTATGATCCTTATGCCAGATACTCAGCACCAGTTTAATGCAAGAGAGAGTGACTGGGGTTTCACGTCATTCATGCCTCTTAGTGAACTATATGATCCTGGAAGTGGTTATCTTGTGGATGATGCTGTCATAGTTGAAGCTGATGTTGCCGTGCGTAAAGTCATTGATTACTGGTCCCATGACTCTAAGAAGGAGACTGGTTGTGTTGGCCTTAAGAATCAGGGAGCCACTTGTTATATGAATTCTCTCCTCCAAACACTATACCATATTCCCTATTTTAGAAAGGTTAGACTTGTAGCATGAATGATGTCTTTGATATTATCACCCTACAGATGGTTAATTTATACTTGTTTCTCAGGCCGTGTATCATATGCCAACAACTGAGAATGACAATCCGTCCAGCAGCATCCCTTTGGCTTTACAGAGCTTGTTTTATAAGCTCCAGTATAGTGACACTAGTGTATCAACAAAAGAGTTGACAAAGTCCTTTGGGTGGGATACCTATGATTCTTTCATGCAGCATGATGTACAAGAACTTAACAGGGTTCTTTGTGAAAAGCTCGAAGATAAGATGAAGGTAATGGGTCTAATGGAATTGAAGACTTGGAACTTACAAACACCTTTATCTTGGATGATATACTTCTTTAGCAGCAAGATTATTGTTTTGGATTATTAATTTCTTATAACTTCTATTTCTCCGGCTCAGGGAACTGTTGTAGAGGGCACAATACAACAATTACTTGAGGGGCATCATATGAATTATATCGAATGCATCAATGTGGACTACAAATCAACAAGAAAAGAATCTTTTTATGGTAGTTTTAGAACCTACAGAACTAGCTTAATTTTTCTGACGGTTTTTGAATGGAATTTGGAAGACCATTTTATCATTTTATTTATAAAAATGTCTCTTTGGTCAGATCTTCAGCTTGATGTCAAAGGATGTCGTGATGTGTATGCTTCTTTTGACAAGTATGTTGAAGTAGAACGCCTTGAGGGTGACAACAAATATCATGCAGAACAACATGGTTTACAGGTTAAATGTCTTTAATGTCCTTAAATTTCTGATATCTGATTTCTTCATAGCTCTCTCGTTGTAACTCCGAGTTTTTACAGGATGCTCGAAAAGGTGTCCTTTTCATCGACTTCCCTCCTGTTCTCCAACTTCAGTTAAAACGCTTCGAATATGATTTTACACGGGATGCTATGATCAAGGTAATTAATTGATCCCACTTGATTGTACAGGTGTAGGAGACAATGTTTTCTTTCTTTTCTCTTAATTGGATAAGTAGTAAACTAGGAGAAATTTTTAATTTAATTCAGATTAGTCCTGGCATCCTATAAACGATACATAAATTGGATTGTGGCACAAAAAAAATGCAATTTGGCTTAGTCTTATCTATCTGTTCCTATGCATTCATGGGAGTTTCCTGTTTATTAGTACCGTAAAATGGCGCCTCCTCAGACTTTCATGGACTAAGCAGCAGGCCGAGACTTTTTCTCCATCTGTCTTTCATCTGGAGTTTTACTTTATTTTTGATCTGTATTCATATTTCATGGTAAGGAAGTTCGCTCCTCTTGAGATCTGTTTTTGAGGAATTGGTTACAGTGATGTTTTTTTTGGGGGCTAGCTTGCTGACTTCTAACTATATGTTTGCCATGTGATGTTTATTACTGAAATCGCTTCTTTTATTGACAATATAGATAAATGACCGATATGAGTTCCCTTTGCAACTTGACCTTGATAGAGAGAATGGAAAATATTTATCTCCAGATGCAGATCGAAGTGTCCGCAATCTCTACACCCTGCACAGGTCTCAATTTATTCTGTTTTTATGATAATCTTCTCGGTGCTAGTTATTGCTCATTTTTGTCAAAAGCTTTTGGTCAACCTTTAAGTTAAATAACGTGGTGAATTTCTTTTATTTTTTTCCAGTGTTTTAGTTCACAGCGGCGGGGTGCATGGGGGGCACTATTATGCTTATATAAGGCCAACACTCTCTGATCAATGGTATGCAGTTTGTTGCAGTCAGCAGACGTGTTTCTCCAACATCTCTAATTGGGCTTTTGTCAATGTCCTGCAGTCAGCTGACATGCTTCTTCAACATTTATAATTGGGCTTTTCTTGAATCCTTTTCTTAATGTTCTAGCGTAATTTAGCCCTGCCAGAGGAAGATTTGAACATTTCTAAAGCCTCGTATTTGTTCTACTCCATTTTTCTACGTACTTCATAGAATTCTTCGGAATTTGTTAGAACTTGCTAAAAGTTCAATGTTCCTGTATTAGACATACGCCCCTATCCAGTATTCCACCTGTTTGTGCTTGCTTTGATAGCCAAGCGGTTATGCTGTTGGTCTTCTTGATGGCTGCTTCGCGTTGACATAATGTCACCAGATTTTACTCTCCCTGATTATTGGTTTGATTCATTATGCATTTCGTCTTGTTAGGTATAAATTTGATGATGAGCGTGTGACAAAAGAAGATACAAAGAGAGCTCTGGAAGAACAGTATGGTGGTGAGGAAGAGGTATTCGTCCTATTCCTGTACGCTTTAAGTTATGCTTGGACCTTTTATATTAAAAGAAGTGTATATCCTGCATTTTCTTTTAGGTCTGTGCGCATTTTAATTGTCATTTCTTGCTAACAGTTACCGCACACAAACCCTGGGTTCAACAATTCACCATTCAAATTTACAAAATATTCGAACGCGTATATGCTTGTTTATATACGTGAAAGTGACAAGGAAAAGATTATATGCAATGTGGATGAGAAGGAAATAGCTGAGCATCTCAGGGTGGGTTTCTACCCAATACTGCTGATTAGTTTCTCATTCTGTTGGTTCAGTCATAGTAATCTTCTATCAACCTCAAATTTCAGATAAGGCTAAAGAAAGAGCAAGAAGAAAAGGAACAAAAGAGAAAGGAGAAAGCAGGGGCTCACCTGTATACAATCATCAAGGTTTCTTTCAACTTCTAGTCTCTATCCTTTACTTCTTGCATCTTTATATTTAGGGAACTTTTAACTGAAGTTAAATCATTTTATTTACAGGTAGCTCGTGATGAAGACCTTGGTGAACAAATCGGAAAGGAGATTTATTTTGATCTTGTGGATCATGATAAAGTGCGCAGTTTCCGTATTCAGAAACAGATGCCATTTACTCAATTCAAGGTACATTTATCTTGCTTTTGCATTTCTTTTGCTCATAGATTTGAAAATTTATAGTCATACTGCTGTTACTAAACATGAAGAGCAATTGTATGTACTTCATGGGATGCATTCAGTTTGACAGTGTTAAATAAAGAAGTGTCATATCAATTTGTCTCTTCTACAAGTAGAGATATGGGATGTAAACTTCTATACTTGTGCTTTATATTGAGTGAAAAGATGTAACTTCAAGTTCTGAGTGGCTATATAATAACCAAAATTCAGGAGAACACAGAGTTCTCATGGTTGAAGGGGAGCCTTGGCGTAACTGGTAAAGTTGCCTCCATGTGACCAGGAGGTCACGGGTTCGAGCCGTGGAAACAGCCTCTTGCAAAAATGCAGGGTAAGGCTGCGTACGATAGACCATTGTGGTCCGGCCCTTCCCCGGACCCCGCGCATAACGGGAGTTGAGGCCTCATTTGTTCTTTTAAGATTAAGACGTCTGAATCTGAATACACATCTGAATATCAAGATGTGTATTAAGATTAAGACATTTGAATCTGAATACACAATTGAATATTAAGATGTGTATTAAGATCTGAATACTAAATGATTAAGGTGAATACTAAATGGTTAAGGCTGTTTGATTTTAACATATGAATGTATAAGATTTATCTTTATTTGAAAATTAATAAACATAAAATTCAAATGAAATACTAATTAATCTAATATTTTATCAATAAAATATACGGAAAAGGGTTCAAAATGCCCCTAAACTGTTGGAAAAGGTTTAAAAATACCCTTCATCCATCTATTGGGCTGAAAATATCCTTCCATCCACTTTTTTTGTTCACTTATGCCCTTTGACCGTTAGGTCAATACTAAATTAAAAATAATTATTATTGTTTTTGTAAAACTAAAAAAGAAATTTGCAAAATATTTTCATTTTTTAAAACTAATGCTGCACCAATACACTAATTTAGTAAAATCTTCTTCTTTTTTTTTCAGTTTTTATAAAAAAAATTATTATTTTTTTGTTTTTTTTCCAGTTTTTTTGTAAAAACTATTTTTTTTTTTGTAAAAACAGAAAGTTTTAATAAAATATTTTCGTTTTTTTAAAAACTGAAAAAAATATTTTCAACAAAATATTTTCGTTTTGAAAGATATTTTTTTTCAGTTTTTTTTAAAAAACGAAAATATTTTTTCTTTAAAAAAAACTTAAAAACGAAATGCTTTAAAAAAACTGAAGAAAATGAAAAAAAAAAAAATTTCAAAAACGAAATTTTTTTTTTAGTTTTTAAAAAACGTTTTTCTTCTGTTTTTACAATTTTTTTCCAGTTTTTACAAAAAAAATGGTTTTAAAAAACTGTAATTTTTTGTTGTTGTAAAAACTGAATTGTTTTTTGTAAAAATTGAAAAAAAAAGATAAGAAGACTCTACTACATTAGTGGACTATTGGTGCATTAGTTTAAAAAACGAAAATATTTTGCATTTTTATTTTTATTTTTTATTTTTACAAAAATAATAATAATTATTTTATATTTAGCATTGACCTAATGGTCAAAGGGTATAAGTGAACCAAAAAAGTTGATGGAGGTGTATTTTTAGCCTAATAGGTGGATGAAGGGTATTTTTAAACCCTTTTCAATAGTTTAGGGGCATTTTGAACCCTTTTTCCGTAAAATATATAGTTTTTTAAAATATGATAGCTGTTGGTGGTGATGGCTAACTGGTGAATGCCGACTAAAGGCGGTGGTTGATGGTAGTTTTGGTTGATGGTGGTGATTCAGGGTAGTAGCTAGTGGTGATTGGCTATGGTGGCGATTATGATTGAGGATGGTGGGTGGTGGGTGGTGATAGTTAATAATGACGGGTGGTGGTGCTAGTTGTGATTGAGGAAGGTGGTGGTGGGTGGTGGTAGGTTATAATGATGCGCAGTGCTGTCTCTGGTTGTTGATGGTGATGAGGTAGTTAGTTGTGATAGTTGAGGTGAATGAGTGTTGATTGTGGTTGAGAATGATGGTGGCTGCAGCGGTGGAGATGGTGGGTGATGATCGTCGATAATAGCGGCGGCTATGATTGATGATGATAGTGGTGGTGTGGTGGTGCCATGGTGGTGGTTGATAACGGTAGGCGATGGCGGCAGTTAGTAATGAATATGGCGATAGCCTCTTAATGATTTTAAGTCTATGTTATAGATCTTAATCATACAGACCTATTCAGACACATTAAGTGATTGTGAAGTAAAAAAAACAAACACACTTAATGATTAAGGTCTGTATAATTAAGATTCAGACTTTAAAAACAAACGCACTTAACGTCTGAGATCTGAATGATTAAGATTCAGACCTCCATTAAGTGCAAACAAATGAGGCCTTAGTGCACCGGGCTTCCCTTTTACAGTGTTCTCGTGGTTAGGATATGCTGTTCACAAAATTATTTATGCTCTCTCAGCAGACAAGATAACTTATTTCTTATAACTTTCATTGGTTAATCAGTGTAAGTCTTAGGTATGGCATTTGTCTGATGGTATGTCTGTTTTCAGGAGGAAGTCGCAAAAGAATTAGGTATACCAGTGCAATTTCAACGTTACTGGCTATGGGCAAAACGCCAGAACCATACGTATCGGCCTAATCGTCCGTTGACAGCTCAAGAGGAAGTTCAATCCGTAAGTTTTGTCTACCAATCCTTTTTCCTGCAGTGTGCTCTGTCCCTGAATTATGACTGCAGTTCTACTGGTGATGCTCTCTGCAGCTCAAGAATCTTCCAATCATGTTTGGTTTTCCACATAAAATTTGTTCTTGGCTTATCCCATCACATGACAAAAAGATATTATAATCTTTTTTATAAGATAAGTAATTTTATTAAGGCAATACCAAGAAGGTATTGGAAAGGTACAAACCAGAGTTACGGACATTTCAATACAGTAATATCACATTCAGTTCAGAGATTCTAAAAAGTCTAAAATATCTGTTACATTCATCCTCCCTTGCACCAGAAAAGCAGATTTTGCAAACATCTATATTTGATAAAAGCCAAATGTTGTTTTCCCTCCTCAAAACATCTTCTTTTTCTCTCAAGCAAAGAGTAACCTCTGCACCTCTTGTGGCATGGCCCATTGCAAACCAAGAATATTTAGGATAATGTCTAAATTTGCCAAGAAAAAAATCACAATGAAGTAATATATAGTCTGTTGATTCCAAAGTTTTCTCACAGAGAAAGCATCTACTGCACAACATAAATCCTCTCTTCTGAAGCGGTTCTTGTGTCTAAGATGCATTTCTTGCCACCTAACCAAAACAGGCAACTTTATTAGGTGCTTTAGTCTTCCATAGCATCCTCCAGGGCAAATTCTCCTTCCAATTACATAGTTTTTGCTGCAATAAGTTGTTGCAGCTGCTAACAGAAAATGTTCCATCCCTATTAGCTGTCCGAACCTGGGCATTGCTTCCATGTCCATCCAAGAACACAGGCTCCAATTATTCTAGCCATTGACTTATTTCATTGATTTCCCTGTCCTTGAAATTCCCCCTAAATTACAGCTTCTAGCCATCCTCAGTAAAACAGTCAGCAACCATACAAAAAAACAAAAAAGGATAATCTCAGCATGGTATTCTTGCCAGTGGTGTGAAGCTGTAGGTCATTACTATACAATTCCTTATACGGTCTGTGCGTATATGGGACAGTTTGATTCATCAATTTCTCTTTCTTGATCTGTCATCTACCCAAAGAAAAAGGCTGTGGGTAAGGTGTATCTTAGCAAGAACAAAGAAAGAAATACAGATATGTAGACTTCGATACATTAAGGAACATAATTATTATGGCAATCGTAACTCCGTTTTTGAAAATTTTGGTTATGAACTTCACATTCACCAATTTCGCCTTAGTGAAATAGATGTCTCCAGTCGTTAGTGAATAGGATTTTAATTTTTCTGATTGTTGGTTCATCCATGGCTGGTTCACAAGTCCATTTATCTCTCTGTCTCTGTCTCTCTCTCTCTCTCTCTCTCACACACACACACACACACACACACTCTCTTTCTCTCTCTCCAGACATTTTTTTGTATTGGGTTAAGTGTTGGGACCCCTCAGACCCCCATTGAAAGTGATATTCTTGAAGTGTGTAAGAATTGTTGCTGGTATTACGATCATTTTCGTCTGGTAATATTTCTTTCTGTAGTGCATACTTTGTACAATCTGTAAACAATGGGAGTGCTTGATTAAGTCGGTGTTAATGATCTTACCTTATGTGGTTTTAGGTTGGCCAACTGAGGGAGGTTTCAAATAAAGCGAACAATGCTGAGCTGAAACTGTTTCTGGAAGTAGAATTTGGCCTGGTAATGTATCACCTTCCTATTTGTCTTTCCTTTTGATGCTTCACATGTTGCATGCTTTTTCTGTGAGGTTTTATTCTTCATGTTTGCTTTTGTGTTTTATTTTTCTTGCAGGATTTGCAACCTTTTCCTCCACCAGAGAAGACCAAGGAAGATATCCTTCTATTTTTCAAACTTTATGACCCTCTGAAAGAGGAGATAAGGTATTACATTTGCTTTACTATAGCTGGATACTTTCACTAAAGTAGTGATTTTCATGTTTGAATTTGGGATCTCCTTATTTATTTTGAGAAAACATGACCAGGTGCTTTGTACTTTTACTTAATCTAGAGGGGTCTAAAACGGACATTGTAGAGATTTGAATGTGACACTGTAGAGCATGAGTATACAACGAAAAAGGGAAAAACTTCTTTTGGACTTGATAAGGTCATCATATTCATAGGGTGTTTTCCAGATTTTAATGAATTCGAACCTTGGAAGTGCTGCAAAAGTCCCAACTGCTTTGGGCTGCACATGTGAGAAGCCATGCTGTGGATGAGGTTTTGTTTTTGAGAATTGGTAATAGTACTGATAAAAATCACCAAGAACGTGCAAGCAAGAGTATTTACAGATCAAAAGCAAAAAATTGTCCCTTCTCTTCTTAGAGGGATCCTATCAGATCTAACAGCTCCTCTGTTTCACTGGTAAAATAAAATTCTGCTTACACCAAAAATAAAACAAAAGTATGGTTCATTTTGATCTTTTGAATAGAGCTTTCTTTCTCTTCAAAGCACCTCATATTCCTTTCCCTCCAAATGGACCACCAAATACAAGAAGGTATAATGTACCACCATTTCCTATTTCTTGTTCCTGCCCTTGATGTTCTAGCACTTCAAAAGCTCAGTTATGTCTCTGGGCATGCACCATTTAAGTCCCACCATGTTAAAGAACACTGTCCTTTGGTCAGTGTTGTAGCAGTGTAAAAACAAATGATCTATGCTCTCTGAACTTGATCCACAGAAAAAGCACCTGGAGCACAATTGCGATTCTTTTCTTTGTAAGTTATCCTGGGGCAAGAATGATTTATAGGTCACCAACCATGAGATACACACCCTCATAAGGAGCATTAGTTTTCCAGATCTGTTTCCAAGGACAAAAATTATCCTGAAGTTCTCCTGTAATCAAGCTATCCATAGCAAAGATTTCACTGTGAATTGACCTCTGCTTTTTCAGTTTTCCAAATCATCCTGTCCTGGCATAGTGACAGACCTTGGAAATTCTCCAGAATCAATAGCAGTTCAGCAAGTCTACCCATTTCCCATTAACTTAAGATCCTTTAAAAGTTGAGGTTCTAACCATCATTGCCTCTGTGGGGCACTATTGCTTCTAGCATCAGGTAAAGCTATGTATGTCAGGCCAACCCTTCGAAGGAGCATGTCCAATCCAGCAGTCATTCCAGAAAGAGGTCTTCCGCCCATCCCCAACTTTGAATCTAATGTTGTCCATAAATTATTGTCACAGGTTCCTGATATTCCTCCAAACCCCAACACCGTAAAGGATGCTAACAGACTTAGTAATCTAGGGACCATCAACTCCATACTTCTCACTGAGGCTTTTGTTGGTCTTTCTCCCTTTAATTTCCTTTTTGTTGTCAGGTATGTTGGACGGCTTTTTGTTAAAGGAAGTGGTAAGCCTCTTGAGATATTAACAAAGCTAAATGAGTTGGCTGGCTTTTTGCCTGATGAAGAAATTCAACTTTTTGAGGTTAGGTTTTCTTCTCTCTTGCTAATAGTTTTTTAACTCTTAACATATGATATGTGATTTTTCATGTTTTGTTCTTCACAGGAAATAAAATTTGAACCCAATGTGATGTGTGAACACATAGACGGGAAGTTGAGTTTTCGCGGCAGTCAGGTATATGCAATCAAGCCAGTTGCCACTTTGAGGTTTTTATGCCTTTGGTGTTGTAGTCATTTTCTTTCAATAGTTTTTCTTTTTTGTTTCTTCTGCTGGATTTATTAGCAACAAATTTTTTTATGCAATACCACGGTTTTGCAGCTAGAAGATGGGGATATTATTTTCTTTCAGAAATCTCTTCGAAATCAAGACAGTGAACAATATCGCTTTCCTGAGGTTCCTTTGTTTTTGGAGTATGTGCACAATCGCCAGGTATGTACTGCACACTGTTTTTCTGATAGTGTTTGCTGGAGTATGAGAGGTTGTTACAGGCAGTAGATTTTGACAGTGTCTCTATCTTAGGTTTCATGCCTGCTATACTTTATTTTGCTCACTTTGACCCAATTTAGGATCCCAGTTCGACTGGGACGGAGTTCGAGAAAAAAGTTTCTGTCTATTTAGTTGTTTTTTTCAAAAATCTTGAGTATTTTTCATAGTTATAAGCTCTATTCGATGGCTTACAGGTTGTTCGTTTTCGTTCATTGGAGAAACCCAAGGAAGACGAGTTCAGTCTTGAGTTGTATGTATCTGGTTTTGTATTAGAAGTTCTAGATTTGTATTTATTGTCAACTCCTTTCATTAATTGATGACACATGCTTCTAGGTCAAAGAAGAACAGCTATGATGAAGTTGTTGAACACTTAGCTCGCCATCTTGGCTTGGACGATGCATCAAAAGTAAGGCTTACGTCACATAACTGCTACTCACAGCAACCAAAACCGCAGCCAATAAGGTATCGTGGAGTTGATCGTCTCACAGAAATGCTCAGTCACTATAATCAGGTATTCTGTCTATTTTGGCTTTCCCTAGATGTGTCAGTATCTTTTACTCATAGTTGTTTATTACTAGCTACTGTTGACATCATTTTCCTCTTTGAAGACTTCAGATATTCTGTATTATGAAGTCCTGGATATTCCTTTACCAGAGCTGCAGGGCTTAAAAGCTCTCAAAGTTACTTTCCATCATGCTGCCAAAGATGAAGTGAGTGCTGAATGTCATTCTTTATGCATTTATGACACATTGTTTTCTCATCTTTCTGTAATATAATCTCGGACAATTTTCAGGTCACTATCCATACTATCAGATTGCCAAAACAAAGTACCATAGGAGATGTCCTTAACGACCTGAAAACAAAGGTAGTTTGGAGCTTTCTTGTGCTTTAGAACTGGATGCCTTTGAACTCTCTCCCCCCTCCACAAATAAGTTAAAAGTCTATAAACATGTTGTGGGAACTAGGAGAAAGGGGAAAAATTGACTACCTCTCTTCTGTAGTAAGAAGATCGCTCATCTTATCTCTTGTTATGGAGCAGGTTGAATTATCAAGGCCGGATGCTGAACTAAGATTGCTGGAAGTTTTTTACCACAAGATATATAAGGTATTCCTTTTACTGTGTTTTTGGATCTGCTGAGATGCTTCTCGCTTCTCAGTACTCAGATCAGCTTACTTGTTGTATATTTTAATCTCTTTTACTTCTTTCTTTGTATTCTAGAGGACACTGTTATATGTTGCTTAAGGCAGTAGAGGCCAACCAAAAAAAACATTAGGTTTAAAGAAAAGAAGAATATCATACATGTGTCTGTGTGCATGTATGCTTATTAAACATGATTTACTCTGTATGTGTGTGTGTGTAATTAAACAGTGGACATATTTTTTGTCAAAAGAGGTAAAGAAATTCACGGAAGGACATGATGTAACAATGTTTTCCTGTTTGCCCCTTGGTAGCATTTGTAACCTTGCATCCGTCTTTTTACTGCAGATTTTTCCCCTTAATGAAAGGATTGAGAACATAAATGATCAATACTGGTCGCTACGTGCAGAGGAGGTAGGTTTTAATATCTAATTTTTGCTTCCTTACTTTATTCACAAGAGCAGGTAGGATTTACTTTCTAGCAATAGATCTATATGAATGCCACTTGTTCCCTGCTTTTTATTTTCTTTTCTCATTTCGAGCTTCAATCTTCATGATTGTTGCAGTTCTTCCCTGCTTGACCATCTAGCATATTGTACTGAAACATGACATATGTAGTCAGATATTTTTGGTCATATGAATATTTTCTATATCTTTACCTCTCTTTGTTTACATCCGTCCAGAATACTCTGTTTTGATGTCATTGATATGTCATAAGTATGTTTTATTTTCTAGAATCGATGTTATGAATTCTTTTTAACTTGCTTGTGTAGGCTCCACTTAGAGTATAAACTTATAATATCTGTAGCATAGATTCTACAGATGTTTGCTAACTACTAACACTTTCTGCATTACAGATTCCTGAAGAGGAGAAAAACCTGGGTCCTCATAGTCAATTAATTCATGTTTATCATTTTATGAAGGACACATCGCAAAATCAAGCAGTAAGTACATGTATAAAAATATTGTTTCAGTAATTGTTTATTTCAAGGGAGGTTCTTTCTTGAATTCTTTGTTATTTGTTCCTCTTTTTTATTTTTCCTTTTTTTCATTCCCATCTATTGTGTTTACAGCAAATACATAACTTTGGTGATCCCTTTTTCCTGGTTATTCATGAGGGTGACACATTGACAGAAGTTAAAGCTCGTATTCAGAAAAAGTTGCAGGCTCCAGATGAGGAGTTTTCAAAGGTATTCAATCATCATGCCTTTGCATTTCTCTTATTATTCAGGGAATTGTCATCTCGGAAATTGTCTGAGTTATTTTTTGGGAAAAGTTCATAATTTTGTTCTTCAAATTCTTTGACCTGTGCTACTTCTGCTCTGCAGTGGAAATTTGCATTTTTATCCATGGGCCGTCCGGAGTACCTCGAGGACTCGGATGTCGTGTCCAATCGTTTTCAGGTAGGTGGCGCTTCCTTTCCCTCATCTCTGTTGATGTGTAGTCCTCGTCATGTGTTTGATTATCTTAATTTTCAATCGGTTTGCAGAAAAGAGATGTGTATGGTGCTTGGGAGCAGTACCTTGGATTAGAGCACACTGACAATGCTCCAAAAAGATCACATGCTGCCAACCAGGTATGCACTTGTGCTTTATGCGTGAGTTGTCAAAATTTTGAAGCATATCTATTAGAAACCTTCTGAAGATTCTTAGGTCTTTAGCAGTATAGTGGAGCGAGAAATTTAACATTGTCTAAAGAAAATTGGGCTTGACCCCAGGGCACTAACTATACTACAGAAGCTAATTATTCAAGTTCCCTAAACTTTTGAAGGGGGAAGAAACAAAAATTTTGAGGTCTCTTTTGTTACATGGGTTGGGGTTGAGCAAGGGTTATCACCATCGGTTTTCTACTCTACCTTCCCGGAGTTTATTCTCCGGGGAACTCCATTTAAATTATTCTGGTGGAATTAGTATCAAAAGTAAGTACTAAATAATTTCTTTTTTCCTTTACTTGTTGATGTAAAATCATCTTCCATTCAATAGAAAATTCTTTCAATTCAACGAAAGAGATTATCATAATCTGTAGATGCGAGATATAGAAATTTTTCTTTCATAGTTGTGGAAGCACTTTTGTTGTTGGAATCCTTTTTTTTTTTGAAGAAGTTAATGGTCATGCGTCCGCCCCCTATATATTTGATACCTTCTCCTACAATGAAACTAATAACCCTAACCCCGTTAGTCATCCCATCAATTACTCATCAATAAAAAAAATGAGTATATTCAGCTAATCCTTTCCAACTTTGTCGAATGGTTTCACTCCTCTTTTCCCCTTCTGTCAGTTCCTTGTCAGTCAGTCGACTCCCCTCCCTCAAAAGATTGTCGAACTTCACGTTATGTCAAAGACCAGAAGCTGGAAACATCGTTTTTTTTCATTCTCTTCTTATGAGGTCGTGTACAACAACCTTAACCGTGCAAGCCTGGGCTGGGCCTACCTCCATTCCTAGAGGAGCCGTATGAGGAGGAAGCTCCGCGTACAGTTTTGAAGCCAAGCCTTTCCAGCATTGGGGCCTAGGTCGAAGTGACTAAGAACTTCGGATTGCAAGTAATAAGATTATTGCGTCATCAGAACTACTTCGATATATCTTTTTTACTTTTTAGCCACAGAGTTTTTGTGAACCCATACGGCTTTCGTTCTTCCATTTCTTGGTTCGAACTATTAGCTGAATTATTTCTTGATTTCATCCGTTTATTCATTCAATTCACAGTCACAAGGGGCCGGAACATAGAACCCTTTTTAGAGGTCGTTCAAATAATGTCGAATGCGGGGCAAGAGGTGCTACCGCAGGTTCCCGGGAATCATCTTGAGAGAACATCTTTTGGAGTTTTTGGCCATTGCTATCTTCTGAAGAATACTTGTATGCTTGAATGTTTACTAGTATAGTAAGATCATTTCATGATCTTGATTCTTGATATATTTTGTTTTCCGTATAATAATTACCTGTATCTCATTGGATCTGGTAATCAATTTAGTCCATGGTTTAAGGTCTAAGAATTTCTCAGTTCACAATTGTTTTCTTGGTAAGCTTAGAGAACGTAAGTTCAAATATACATACTATCTTTTTGGCCATGCATACTATTTATTCAAGAGTGAAGTTCCCTCGAATTACAAAGCCGTGTTGTTTATTATGTGTACTATTTCCTGTGTCTTTGTGATGTGTATAAGTGATTAATATTGGTGCTGCAGAACCGACACACTTTTGAGAAGCCTGTTCGGATCTACAACTAGATAGTCTTCCAGCTCACTTCTACCTTAGCTGGATGACCATCTTCGAAGGAAGCGTACCATTCTGCAAAGAAGGTGCTCTAGGTTCAGCAAAAGATAGCAGCACGGCAGTTAATGTGAGGATGTCACCTTCCTCCGAGGAAGTTAAGGTATATGCTGAGATTTCATTGAGCAAGCACCCGTTTTTGGCCAAGGGAGTTTGCTTGCAAAATTGGTACTTCCAACTGTAATGTAGGGAATGGATACGATTTTGGGTTGGTTTGTATAGAATATAGCTGTTGCTTTTTGACCTTTCCTATTTTAGAGGAGAACACCTATTCCTTACATATCTCTTTCTAAGATATTTGACCTTCTTCAGTTATTTCGCCCGCTGAATGTTTGGTTCTAGGATTGGCAGAGATAGGAAATCTGTAAAATGTTAGATTTTACTTAAGTTTCTGGGTTTTCCAGATTCCATGCAACAAAGAGCCTGATCGTGATGCTGCTAGTTTTTACTCTGGCCTCGTTTAGGATTACCTGAACACACTTATTTCAATACATAAATTCAAGTATAGTATCATGTTGAAACCAAATTATAGTTGCTTATAGTTTCTAATCTATGGCCATTTCCATATATTTTTACTGCTCTACTGGATGGTTTACGTATTCTCCCTTCTGATAATAGAAGCGATTCTTTCCATATGGCTGCACTTGCAGTGTTATTGTGCTGGGGCTTCTATACAGAAAGGAAGTGGGGACCTGGTGCAGCATATGCATGAAATGGTTGGGAAAGGATGCTCTGCTGACTAATATATTATGAGTGGTTCCAAATTCATAAGCGGTCTCCTAAACTTGTTTGATACTTTCATCTTGACACCTGAACGAATCCTTTATCTTATTGGATTAAATCTTAAATGATAGCTAGTTCAAAAAATATGGTGTGCATAACTCGCACTAATGTGGTGGAGGGACGAATGAGGTGATGACATGTGAGCGGAGATGGAAGGACGCGTGAAATACCAATTTGTTCAGGTGCCCAAGTTGGAAAAAAATATGATTTGGGTTTCCAGCGAACCGGAAAATCACACAATCGGAAAATCAAACCAAATCGATTAAAAATCCGATTAGGTTTGGTTTGTTATTGAATAAAAAAATTCGAATCAAACCAACATATAAATATAATTTTTATATATATAATTTTAAGGCTTCATATTGAATTTATATATATATAATTTTAAGGCTTCATATTGAATTTTCTTTAGTGTTAACCTTAAAAGCGTACATTAATGAAAATTATTGTTAGACGATTAAGAAAATAACTATCCTGTGTAACTAAAAAAAAATTTTCATTAGAATATTTTAATAGATCATATGTTTGTCAGTTTTTTTAATATTTACTAAATATATATTCACTTATCAAAACTTTAACAAAGTAAAATTAGAATAATATTCATGTAACAAAAAAAAAAGAACTCCAAAAAATCCGGCAATACCAAACCAATTCAAATCGATATAATTGGTACCGACCAACCTATCTATGTACACCCCTAGCTTCCAGTATACGCACAAGAAAAGTGAAAAACACATTCTTTGTCATGTCGTAAAAAGTGTCTAATGGGTACAGACCTTGAGTGCTGTAGCTGTTCAATAGAGATTAGTCCTAGCTTAAGTATCAAATGAAAATGTCGAATAGGTTTAGGGGCCGTCTTACGTATTTGCCATTCGGCCATAAATATGACAAAATTACATCATATATCACTTGGGCCACACAACTCATCTGAAAATAGCTCATATTTGAGGCCCTTTTCTGATTTAGCCCATGTTGTGTATGTTTTGAAAATTTCTTTTTATCCGGTAGCCCACAAATATAATAATCGTTGTTTTAGTTTTTCTTTTTAAATTTTTCTTTCTCTCTCTCACTCTGTTCTTCTCACGCATTTAGCACAAACGTACGAAGGCAAAACCGTCTTCCATTGTTGCGTTTCATGTGATTTTTCGAGCTTTACTCTTATTTTCAGGTAATTTTCGTATCATTTACCACTGTTTTGGTTTTAATTTTTGTTTTATTTTTAGTTTTTTGGCTTTTCTGATTTTGATTTTTTTTACAATGTTGTTGTATTTTTCATTCGATTTTGTGTTCCTTCTATCTTCGTTCTGGGCCTAAACTTGGTGCATACTTTATTATTTCAAATTTTAGGGTAGAATTTATTTTTTGAGTTTTGTTACAATTTTGGAAAATTGGCCTCTGCTTTGTATTCATGGCCTTTGTTTTTTGTTTGATTTTTGTGTTTTCTATCACTTGTCTTCACTTTTGTTAAAGTATTGTTTGTTTTATTGTAGAAAATGCGTTAAAAAGTGTCTGCTTCTAAAAGTCGTATAAAAGTTGCTGGAAAAGGTGTTAAGATTGATTTTGCGAAAGCATTGAGTGACTTGCCCTCAACACCTGATTCTGAAGCGAATGGTCATGTCCAGGCCCCCGATGATGATGATTTTGATTCTCATCCTACAAAAACGTCGCAACAAGAGAGCAGTCGAATGACTCGTTCGCAAACGAAGAATACTCCTACTCCAGTTAGCATTGTCAGAATAAGGAGTACAAAATCTAAAGAAAAGCTGAAATTTGATTTGGCTGCTGAAGATGATGTAGGACCCAGAGTTAAACCGAAAAAGAGAAAGATCAGGGACGTTAATCATAAAAAGAGCAATATCGAGGATGTTAAGCATAAAAAGATCAACATCGAGGACGATGGTGAGAGTGGTCTTGATTGCATATCCAAAGAACAAATGATTGTTACTCGCCGCAAATTGAAGGAGAGAAAAGCTAAGCTGAAGGTATTCCCTGTGTTGCTATTAATTTTATACATCCTTATACAATTTCATACGAAGTTATACAGTTTTTTATACATCTTTATACAAGTACTGCTACATTGATTTATATATGTTTATACAATATTTTAGTATAGTTTGGGTTCCTGATTTCTTTTTTGTTGTTTTTCCATATGCAAGGTTGGAGACTTCTATATACAACCAGCTGATCATTTTCACAACAGGATTAGTTCCCATACTGAGACTGATATTGTCAGCATTTTGAAGCAATATTTGACTGACACGCAACTTCAAATGTTCTGTGCTAGCTGTGTTGGCTACTTCTTGGACCTGCCTCAATTTAAAATTCAAAATCAACTTATTCATTGTATACTATTAAGGGAAGTCGTCCCGGGGCGAGGGAGTTGTGGGTTAAAATTAATGGTTATTTGTTGCGGTTTGGCATTGGCGAGTTTGCTGTTATCACTGGTTTGAAGTGTGTTGAAGAAGACGCCACTGTCTATGACAAACCAGATGTCAATAGGTTGCTAAAAGAGTATTTTCCAGGAGCTGAAAAAAGGGCTATAACGAGGGGGCAGCTTCTTGATCGCTTCAAGAAAAAGGACTGAAAGTCGGACGAAGATGCGTTCAAGATGGCCTTGATGGTGTTTGTCCATCATTTCATATTCTCATATGCCAATAATCATGGTATCAACAAAGATGATTTTGATATCATTGAAAGTGGTCAATATGAGATGTATGCTTGGGGAAAAAAGTCATTTGAAGATATTGTAAAGACAATGAGGGACAAACAATGTGATTATTTGATAATGTATATGCTTGGAGGTTATGCCACTTGCGTTACCAATATGGTTTTTTGAGTGTTGCTCTATGGTTGACAAGTATCTAGCTGTTCGCGTTGGCACAAATGTGCCACGCATTCTTAATTGGAAAGTCACTGAAACTCCATCATATGCAGATTTGACTGGCGGGGTGATCATGTCTAGTATTGACAAGGTAAACATTTTGTGCCATAATACTTCTTCATATATGATTTCAGTTTTTTTGTTATTATGTATAATTATGAATATGTCACACTTTCCTTTTTCTACTATTGTAATCCAGTTTTTTTATTGTAGTTGAACTATATGAACATTTTTCCTACTTGTGAAGAGATGTCAATGCTGAACATCGCCACGCTTTTTGAAGTTAATGACGATGATGTTGCATCAGGGGATATGCCTGCCTTTCACACTGCATCTCCACATTGTCCTCAGAATATAGAGCAACAGTCTAAACGACCTTATCCTCAGAATACGGATCAACAACCTAAACCGAGTTATGATCCTTCGGCGCGCAATGATCTGTTGAATGCTGAAGTTGAGAAGTTGATGAGTGCTGTTGGAAAGGTACTGCAGCTTTAGTTTTTCTACAGTTTATTGGTACTGTATATACATGATTTTTTGGTTATAAACATGGTTGTTAATTTACTTCTTTTGTTTTTGTTGTAGTTGACTGATACAGTTACGACACTCAACAATTATGTAGTTTCTTCCTTTGAAAAAGTGTTCAGTTTTCTGAATATGAAGGAAACCAAGCAAACGAGGGAGGAGGTTCCTGATTTTAAGGTAATCTTTTACTGATAAAACCAAATCAGTCACTAGTTATGCCTTCTCTGAATCATCGCTCAAAAAGTTATGCCTTCTTTTTCTATTATTTTTTATTAGATTCGTCAGTGCGTGTCTGATGACAATACATCTAGTCTCGGAGAACATGATGGATATCAATATGATGTTGTTCCTGACTTTGTTGAGCAAGTGAATCAAGATAACACGCTAGCTGACCAAATAGATTTAGGTGTTAAAGCAAACGAGGGAGTTACTGATGGTGTTGATCATGGTATTCGTTCTGCATTTTATCTTATTTGTCTGATTTTTGTTTTCTTCATTTTGAAAGTTTTTTATTATTATTTTCTTCAGGTGATGTCAAGGGTGATACATTTTGGGATGACATTGGCGATAAATATTTAGCTGCGCTACAGATGTCGCAAATTGTGCTTCACAGACCACTTGTCATAGACGTAGAAGAGGATTACATTTCTCCTCAACAGTCGGTTCAACAGAAAATACCAGGAGAATATGCCAAATCTCCGTATTTGCCAGTTTTTTATTCGGTAGCATCAGGATTGGCGCACAAGCTAATTTTTGATATCAAGCATCCTTTCATGATCGGAATTGATGATTTTGACCCCTTGTCTCCATTGGCCAAAGAGTTTTGCGCGTTTGTTGATAATGAGATGGATACGAGGCGAAGGTAGCTTAACTTTCTTTAAGATTTCATGTTCTGCTTTTATACTTGTCATTGAAGGTAGTTCTGATCACATTTTTTTATTTTTTTTATTTGAAGTGCCAAAAATATTTATACCGCTGAAGTAAATAAGCTTGCGGAAGCTTTTATTTTTGGCTCGTGTCATGTGGACACGAAGGATTGGTTCCGCTCACTTGCGTATTGTGGTCGACCTTTGATTGAAACAGTATTTATTAACTTTCTGTCCTAATGCCTTATTTTATTTGTTGCGTATCTTTATTGGTTGAGATCCCCAGAGCGTATACATAACTTTGTATAATCAAATGCAAGATTTTTTTTATAATGATGGTATAAGATTGTATAACCTTGTATAAATATGTATAACTCTGTATTATTGTGTATAAATTTGTATATGTAAAAAATCTGCATCATATATTGATTTTTTTGTAGTATTTTGAATCATTTAGTAGTGATGGTTATTTTTGTTTTATTTTTCTTGTCTCAGCACTTGGATGTCCTCTTTTACTATTTAAGGAAAAGGGAAAAATATGAGCCGAATGTTGCCGTGCGATTTACTACAACCGACTTTGCCTTGGTAACAAAAAATCAACTCACTGTACAAATATTTCAAAGTGAAGCAAAATACTTCAGTTATTCATGAAGGGCATGAAATAGAAGAGTATATTAGAGGGTATTATTGTGATGCAAATGTACTGTGGCACACTGTTGACCACGTCTTATTCCCTATTTATGTCAAACGCGGAAGAGCGAAATTGGGCCACTGGGTATTGGGGTTGTTTACATTCATAGATAGGTGCATCCACATCTATGACTCTAACCGTGGAGCAATTAATGATAGACTTGCTTTGGATGCTGCATTACCTTATGCAATTTTGATACCTTACTTCTTGAAGAGTTCTGACTTTTATGTCGAGAAGAAGGGCATTGATTGGAACAATGGTGCATATACCGATAAATCCCATTCTGATGCTTTGCAGATTAATCTGGTTAATAATGTACCACAACAGATCAAATGGTAGGTTAATCTCAGCTGTTTTACTAGTTTACTATTTGTGTATCTATTTACAGTAACGTCCATAGAATCTGATTCTTTTAATTACAGTGATTGTGGTGATTTTGTTGCTGGCTTTGCTGAGTATTTCATCGTGGCTAAGAAAATTCGAAAAGATAATTTTGACATTGAGACACTTCGTACTAGGTGAGGATCTTTGTTGCGAGATTATGGAAGGAAAAAACAACAGTCTAATGCAATTAGTGGTGATGAAATCACAGGGAGGCTTTTCAGGAAGAGGAAGAAGGGACGACCGAGAAAGTAGTTCTGTTTTTTTCATTTTAATGTAGTTTTGCTATGTATCAAGAGTTGTTTCCTAGTTTTGTCTAAGTACTATTCTGCTACTTGTGAGATAACCTTAAAGGATATTATAGATGATTTTATTTTTGTGTAATTTGTGGTAGTCATTACACATTGTGGTTGTGAATGAATTACATTTTAATGAATATTTTAGTTGCGTTTTCCTTTAACAAAGTATGTATTTTTCGTTATTGTTGCAGTTTTGTCAATGTTGCAGGGTTTATACATATGTATATAATAATATACATAGTTATACAAGTTTATACAAACTTATACTCTCATTTATACATCTAACAACATTGATTGTTTGCAGTTCTGTTTTGCATTTGTACAATAGATCAATATGTTTAGCACCACTAAAAACAACAACACACTATTATTGGATAATCAAAACATGGATAATGAAACATATTTAACATAATTGCAACATATACTGTAAATTGTTATTCTTTATTGACATTTGTAACTCAATTGCTTCTGAAACTTAACTACTCAACATTTGTAACTCTATTGTTTGTGAAACTTAACTACTTAACATGACAACATATGTAATAGAAAGTGTTATGTTTTCAACTATTTATTTTGGTCGATTCCTACATGTTTTTCTATTATGATCACTTTGTCCACACACTGAACATGAAAACGCCCTCTTAAACTCTTTCTCTGAAGCAGGTTTGAGTCTTTCCTTTCTTGGCCTTCCTGGATTTCTTCTCCCTTTAGGTGGTAGGACCACATTTTCCAGCACCTCTGTTGGGATTACCCATAAACTCTCATCTGGCATCGGATTCACTAGAAATTCATAAGTTTTAAGGAGTTTATCCTTCTTGTAGTAAAAAGAGCAATACTGGCCAGGTTTCAGCTGTTGGTTCTTCAAAACTGCCCAAGCACGCGGACATGGAAGTTCATCAATTTGAAATTTGCCGCAACTGCATGTTCCCTCTTCAAGGCACACTATGTTTCGCCTTACCACTTCAAGCACAATATATAACTGCTCCGTAGCAGGCCTCAACTGCAGAAGTTTAAAAAAAAAAGAAGTTAAATCACATTATACATTATTATAGAGAGTTATACATCCTTATACAATCAGTAAAATGCAAGTCAACAGTGCCATGTTTGATTCGTTTTACCGTCATTTGCTCAGATGCAATCGGATTTTCACGAAGGAGTTTGTTGTACTTTTCACCAAGCTCTGTAGATGTATGCATCACACTTTTTCGATTTTTGTTATTCCACTGTTGTAGCAAGTTTGTCATATACTCCAGCAATCGCATTACTGGTAACTTTCTAGCATCTTTGTTTGCTGCATTAATTGACTCTGCAATATTGGAAGTCATTACCATCGGCCTTTTCACTTTGGAGTATGCCCTAGACCACCTTTCGTAGCCAATTTCGAACAAGTAAGGCTGCACCCTCTGATCAATTTTGCACATCTCTGTCATATGGTAGTCAAACTTCTCTATCGTGTAAGCTCTAGCCAAAGCGAAGAAGATATCCTTCAATTGTTTGTGATGTTTCTTGAATGTGCGCTTTACATTCTGCCACAAGTGAAACATGCAAATACAATGTGGAACTTTTGGGTACACAACTTTTGTGGCATTGAAGATGCTTTCATTTCTATCTGAAACTATACACATCCCTTCTCTTACACCAAAAGTACTCTTTGTCTGGACGAAGAACCACTCCCAAGATTTATTATTCTCTGAATCTACAATTACATATGCAAGTGGAAGGATTTTTCCTGTTTATTCAGACAATTATACAAATATTATACACAGTTATACACAAATATACAAATTTATACATACTGTAAATTTTATAAAAAAGGCAACTCTGAAATCCTATACACGTTTATACACGAAACTACAATATTATACAAACTGCAGAAACAAGGTAGATGCAGTCAACTCACCAACTCCATCTTGTGTGCAAGCAGTCAGTATGGTACCCTTATATGCTGCTTTAAGGAAACTTCCGTCAACAACCATTATCGGTCTGCAATACTCCCAACCCTTGATAGATGCATATATTGAAACATATAAAAAAAGCATCCATCTTCTGATTTGTGCAACGTTGTAACTGTTCCTGGATTTATGCTCCAACATATACAAATACCTCAGCAAGTCCTTATATGAATCACTCGGATTCCCTCTTATCATTTCCATTGCTATCTCTTTAACTCTCCATGCTTTCATGTAGCTCACTTCAACCCTATGTCCTCTATTATATCATTTGTGGTGTAAACGTTTTTTGGATTAACATACTTGTCCTTGACTATACTAGCAATTACACTCGAAGTAGCTTGACGTTGTGTTAAGTATCTTTCACCATAGCCGCATGTGTGATTATTATTGTAATTTCTCACCTTGAATATGTTTGCCTTATAAACGGCAGAAGATTTGAAACTCCAAGCACAATTGTCATCCACACACATAAGGTGATACCTAGGATTAAAGATCATTCAACTTCTAAATACACTTTTATACAAAAACATAACTAGACATATACCAAATTTAATACCTTTATACAAATATATACTACTTTATACATATTTATACATATATATAACAGAATATACAACTATTGCCATACCTTGTTGCACTTGATCTCTTCACCTTGAATTGGAACCTCTCGCGTACAGCCAAGTTCTTTATCACAGTGACAACTGTCTCTTTATCTTTATAAACTTGATCTTCCTCAACAAATCCGTTTAACACATTATCTATTATACACGTGTTTTCAATAAATTCGATATCAGGCATAATTTTAGTGGTATTAATTGTGGATACATCTGCACAATTGGAACTTGTAGCAACCAAACAAGTGGAACTTGTTGCAACCAAACAAATGGAATTTGTAGCAACCAAACGATTGTCATAAATCTCTTTCAGAGTCACATACAATGAGTATTCAGTGAAATTCAAGCTTTTCTTCTTTAATTCGATATACACGTTAACACCCGTATCATTGTAAATCAGGATCGGTGGCAAACCATCCTTTGGGAGAAAGTTAATCTCTATCGATTCTAATCTGTTTCGAAATCGCTTCAGCTAAATTATTGTAGCTGAATGTCAACTCGATTATTACACAATCGCTGACGAAATTGATAAACTTGATGTCTTCCCATTCACCGCTATGAAGAACGTAAACTGGAAAAAATCAAAATTGCGCTGATTGCAGCAAAAAAATTTCACTTTTCGTGTTTGATTTGCTGTTTATTCGAGATGAAGAAGAATTTCTAGGTTTTTTGGAGTTGCATTGACTGTAAGATCGCGTTTTTGTAGTTTTGGGGAAGAAGAATTGAAAAAATCAGAGAAAATATCGCTGAAAGATACGAAATCCAGCTTCTAAATCCAAAAAAACCCCGAAAATAATGCCCCTTTTTCAAGATATGGGTCTGTTATTTTTTGGGCTATTCAATTGTAAATTGAAATATGGGATATAAAGTTAAAAAATAGGCAGCCTAGTTGTTTTGATATGAAATTTCCCCCATAAATATTTAGAAGAATTAACCTAAATAGCCATTCACCCAACCACTTAAATTAAAAATAATAGGTGAAGGTATAATATATGTATAATTTATATATTATATGTGTATAGTTATGTCTAATTAATGTATAATTTATATATATTGTTAAAAAAAAGTAAACAATGAATATAGAAGGTTATTTATATAAAAATCCCTATTTATTTAAATGCTGCACTCCGTTATCTGCCTTTAAATGACAGGGGCAAAGCCCCCAACAGGGGCGGCCCGTCCATAAAGCAGGTAAACTAACTGTTTTAGGCCCAACATTTGTGGAAACCCCCCCCCCCCCCCCCCCCCTTCCCCCCCCCC
>ML285718.1:0-43696 GCA_005239495.1 Nicotiana undulata
AATTTCATATCAAAATGTGATAAATGTCAACGATTCGCTAATAAAACGCACCAGCCAGCCGAATTGTTGCATTCTATTTTGTCACCATGGCCCTTCATGAAATGGGAAATGGACATAGTAGGACCTCTTCCCCCAGCTAAAGGTCAGGTACGGTTTCTACTTGTACTTACTGATTATTTTACAAAATGGGTAGAAGCAGAAGCATTCAAACAGGTGCGGGAAAAAGAGGTTTAGAGTTTCTTATGGAGAAATNAATCCCGTAGCTAATGGACGAGCAGAATCCACGAACAAAATCATCATCAATAATATAAAGAAACGGTTAGACAGATCCAAAGGCAATTGGCCCGACGAATTACCAGCGGTACTATGGGCATACAGGACTACATCAAAAACAGCTACGGGAGAAAGTCCATTCGCACTTGTCTATGGCTCTGAAGCACTAATACCTGTGGAAATCGGCGAACCAAGTCTTAGAGTAACGACAACTAAGGAACAAACGAATGATGTCGATCTTCAAACTAATCTAGACCTACTCGAATCACGAAGAGATGCGGCCTTAATACGGATGGCAGCTCAAAAACAAATCATAGAACGATACTACAACCGCAAAACTAACCTCAGGTATTTCAAAATTGGGGACTTTGTACTTAAAAAAGTCGTCCAATCAACAAAGGAAGCAGGAACTGGTAAACTAAATCCTAATTGGGAGGGTCCCTATAAGATCCGAGGAATAGCAGGAAAAGGTGCGTACGAGTTAGAAGCCATGGACGGCAGGATTTTACCAACAAATTGGAACGCCATTCACCTGAAGAAATACTACTTCTGAGCAAAAGAAGTACCCACGGTCAGGTATCACATGTTAAAATTTTATCTTCAAATATCTAAAGTTTTACTAACTTTTTTAGATGATAGGCAAAAAGCTAACCCATCACCAGATGATGACATTAAACCTGCAAAGACGCGCAGAAAAACATAATTCCCGGTCTAGGGTTACATTTCCTGATGGATATTTTAAAGGGTTAAGCAGTCATCATCAAAAAAGAGATATACCTTCGAGTTCGGAATATTTTCTTTTTTTCCAGGGAAAGGACCACAAGGAAGGATTAATCAAGTGCTTCAGATCTCATTCTTCTATGCTCAAGCACTTGGGGGACTATATAATAAGGAAGGCCAAAAAGAAGCAAAGACTACCAAAAGTCAGAATGCTCAAGCCTAAAAAACCATTCGCCCAATAAGTCAAGTGACACGAGCAAAAGAACTGAAAACTCCGGCACAAGAATTGCGAAAAAGTCAAGAAAAGGACTTCCTTACTTTTCATTCATAGTAGTCTTAATGACTAGTAGTTTGAAGCCTTAAGAAAGCGGTTTTTTTTCGGCCCTCGCTTCCTTCGTCTTAAGTCAAGTTCAGTTTACTTTTTCGATTCGGAACTCTTAGTCGAGGTGATGGCGAGATCGATATGAAAACCCTCGAACCATGTTCGGGTTAGAAAACAAAATGATAGCTACGAAGAAGAAATGTACATCCCTTATACAAAAAAACTGTTATATTTAAAAACAGTTAGGGACAGAAGATCATCATCATTGTACTTAGCCAAAACTATTTATAATCAAAACAGTTACGAAATCTTTTTACTCAAGTAGAAAACTATTATTCAAAACAGTTACGGATGAAAGATCAAAACCCTTGTATATATTCTCAAAACTGTTATCAAATAAAATAGTTACGGATTACAATACATTTCTCTCGTACTTACAACTGTTGCAAATAAAACAGTCACGGGAAAAACCCAGTACTTACGAAAACTGTTACTAATGAAAAACAGTTACTTTCTTGTATTAACTCGAAAAAACTGTTATCTACTAAAAACAGTTATGAAATACAAGTGATTACCAAATCTGTTAAAACAAAACAGTTGCAACATGAGTTTTAGATGACAAACATAATACATGAAAAATGTTGTGAAAGTTCAAATAAAAACCTCTCACAAAAACATTCTTAAACATGTGAAAAATCCCTATCACTCTATTGCATTATCAATGAAGTTGAGACGTCTTCTTCATTAAAACATTAAAAGGGCCCTAATTCGTAGACAAAGCCTCCTATAAACAGAGGCTAAAAAACTTAAACCCATCATAAAAGGGTTCAAAGTAAAACACGCATCTTTATGCAAAAGAAAGCTAAGAGGTGCGAACAAAAACCTTGCAAAAAGCAAAAGACTTGAGTAAAAGAGTTAAGGCTCGGAATTCATAAAAGTCTCAAAAAGAAAGCAGTCATTGATATAAAAGCGGCTAAATAAACTAAGTACAAAACTAAGTACTTAGCCGCATAATATGTACATTCTTTTAAATTCCCCTAAGTTGTCAATTGGGGACTTTAGAAACTTCAAACTTACTCCCGATGGAGCTGGGAGAAATTACACCAATCCAATATTATAAAAAACAGAGAAATGACTAGAGTTTTCATTCTTGAGGAGAAGGAGGAGAGCTGCTTTCTTCTTCCGGAGAGTTGTCTGCTGCTTCATCAACAGGAGAAAGGTTAAGACCTTGCTGAGTCTTATCTATGGCTTCTTTAGATTTTGCAATCTCAGCATCAAGATCGAAGCCTGCTTGACTCATCTCCATCAGTGTGTCATGACGAGCATTCATATATGCCCAACTCACTTCAACAGCTGTTGACTCTTCAAGCTCATTGTAATCTCTCGACCACACCTGAAGTTCAGTCTTCAAGCTGTCATTTTCAGCTTCAGCAGCTTCGAGGGCAACCTTCAAAGGTGCGACTGACTCTTCCAGATTCTGGGTCTTCGCCAAAGCTTCACGAAGGTCTTCTTGGACTTGAGAAAGATTACGCACAAGTTCTCCAGAGTATTCTTCTTTTTGTCCCAGCAAGTCTTTCAAATACCGGACCTCCTCTGTGGCTTTTGACAGTTTCTCAACAAAAGAAGATTCAAGAACATCTTTATCCTTGCTACCTTGGCTGGAAGAAGCCTTCTCCACCGCTAACTCTCCTTTGACAACTTTCAGCTGCTCCTTTAAGGTATCTCTCTCCTCTTCCAAAGATTCCATCTCTATTTGAAGACTTTCATATTGCACTTTAAAATCATCCATCCCACGCAGCACTTGCAACTCTTTTTCATAACTAGAGATTCTTTTCATAAGCTCCAAACCAATAAGGTGCGTCTGCAAAAACAGTAAAACAATTAAAAATGTTAAACTGTTAATTGAAGCAACATATGTGCAAAAGATTAAGTATGTACCTTCAAGGAATTATGCACCGCCTCATTAGCCTAAGTGAGAGATGCGTGGCTGTCAAGTTTAGCTCTTTCCTCAAGGCCAATTAAGGGCTTGAGCCATATTTTCGGCTCACCGGTGCTAATTTTCTTAAAGAGGCTACCACCAGCTGGAACCTCAATCAAGACCCTTCTCATCCCCCTGCTGGAAGACCCTTCTTCTATAATAGAAGGCATGGAAGCAGGGACTGAAGGGTCAGCAGAAGAGACAGAAGGGCCGGGAGCCAAAAGAGTCGCGGGCACTTCAGTAGAGACGGAAAGAGGAGAAACTGAAGAGGTAATAGGAATTGAAGAAGAGACAACGGCAGCAACTTGGGGAGCAGAGATATCAGCAAAATGCGGGTAGATGGTAGCTAGAGGAACATCATCAGGGTCCATTTCAAACCCTTCCTGAAATAAACGCTCAGCAAGATCTCGAGATGGAGATTGAGATCGATCTCGAGAAGAAGAAGACCTGGTGGCCAACACGGAGGAAAGAGGCGCGGGAGTAGACTCGTCGTCCAAAATTACCCGCCTCCTTCTCACCCGGTGCACTAAAGCACCATCTTCTTCACCCTCATCTTCCCCTCCAGAGCGGGAATCTGGGGCTTTCCTTTTCGAAGCACTCATCAGAATACTCTGAGCACGGGACAAGACATCCTTGGAAGTGAGGAAGATACCCCACGGGTAGAAAACCCTATCAGAAAAAGGAAAAGAGTTAATAAAAAAAAACTCAGGCAAAGAAAAAAGTGAGAAAAACTCTACTTACCATGGGTCTTAACAATCCACTTGTACTTTGCCGAAAAGTACTTCCAAGATCTTTCCTCGGCAGGAGCAGCAGTCAACATTCTTTCTACCCAACCACGGATGTCGGAGACATTCTCGACAACACTCATAGTTGCTGTGAATAAGAGGAAAACAGATACGGTGTTATAAACACCAAGTAAATTTTATTACAAGTAAAATAGGTGCGAATCAAAGTACTTACGTGCACGATTCCACTTCTCAGGGAAGGGAATATTATTCTCACCCACTAAAGCAGCACTGGGAACAGCCACGTACCTAAGGTACCAACCTCTGTCTTTATCATCACCAGGGGTTACTAGAACCCTCTTGCTCCGGGCAACTAAAGTAAAAACCCCTTGGCGGAATAAAGCGGGAGAATATAAATGCAGCAGATGATGAAGTGTAAAAGGAACGAAAACCTTTGAAGCCAGGACTCTCAAACAGGCAACAACACGCCATATTAAGGGACCAACTTTTCCTAAGAAAATATTAAAAAAGCGACAAAACTCTATGATCACAGGATCAACAGGAGGCTGAAATCCTAACGTGAAAGGATAAGTGAAGACGTAAGAAAAACCCGTTTTAAAGGATGTAATCCTTTGAGTACTACTTGGCACAAGGACAGGAACATTAGACTCCCAAAAACATTCCCTACGAACAACAGGAATATGACCAACAGTAATGATAGTAACGTATTTCTCAATACTATCCAGGGAATGAGCTTGTTCGGTAATGGGAGAATTTACTTCTGGGAAGGTTATCTCAGAAGGGATGATTTCATCAACTCTAGGTTCATGAAATTCATCCCTACTCCTAGAAATAGAATGAGAAGATCTACCTCTCGGAGAAAACAACGCCCTAGCAGGAGAAGGAGAAGAAGAACCTCTAACGGAGGTACGTCCTAGGCTCCTTAATCGGCCGCCTCTTCGACTCCTCGTCGGAGCAGAAGAAGAAGCCAGAGCCTCAACATCAATAACCTTTTCAGGTTGGCCTAAGGAAGACATATTTATAAAGTCCAGGAAGAAATTCTTTCACAAAGAGAAGATTGAGCTGTAGAAGTTTTTTCGTGCTAAGGAAGAAAGGAAGAAGACTATTTATACTTAATGGCAACCGTCAAAGCTTGGAAAGGTAATGATGGAAAGTCATAATCAAAAGTGTCACTTCGGGACTGATGCAGCCGCAAAAAAGCCCTAAAAGGCGCCGGGTCGTTTCAGAACCAATCAGAAACGAACACGTGGAAGAAGCATTAAATGGAAGTACTGTGCGATGCATGCGTCCATAAAAGAATACAAAGTTTCGAGGTAAAGCGGCGGCAAAATATTCCCGCCATAAATGAACATCCACTTACCAAGTACTATACGCTCAATACATGGCAAGTGGGGGGACTATCTGTATTGGTAAAAAATATATAGCCTTACACGTATACAGATTTTGGATGACTCAGCCAGCCAGGTGGACCAATCAAAATATCACACGTGGACGCGGGATAAAGAGATACGGTCGATACAAGGAATTAGCCACGGAAAGATAGCCAAAAAAAATAAAAGGCATGGTCACGACAAATCCGGACGCAATAACAGACCGATTCGAAGATCAGCAATCAATGTCTCGTACGTTATGCAACTCCTAAAATAACAGTTAGTATTCATCTTTGTAACGCCTCATAAATGCAATAATTAAGCATTCAATAGGCTTCATGACAGAAATACAAACGTTGTACTAGGAGACCATCCCTATAAAAGGAATGTTAATGTAACAAACAGGGGCATCTGATTTTTGGGAAATAAAGGCTACTTTTATTCTTTCACTCTCAATTATCGATATTTACTCTTTATTTGGTTGGTTTGATTATCAGTAACCCGAGTTTTTCTTAAATTAAGCTTTAGTCAAAAGAATTCATTTTTTGGTTAAACAACCATCACATTACTACGCTTTTGTTCAATTTTAACAGTTCACAATATAACAATAAGCAAGCAACCATAGCATCAAATAATATAATTAAGTCTTAGTGTCCCCATAATATTCTAAACAAACCTCCCAAGAACTGGATTCAATAGTCATGAGCATCTACGGAAATAAATCTAACTCTCATATATATATATATATATATATATATATATATATGTCTCTAAATCAAGTGCTAAAACTAAATAAGGAAGGGAAGTGGAGAAGTTGTGGACGTTGGACACCTACCTCGAAATCCCGTAAACAACTTCTAAAAAACTGAGACAGCTACTGCTCCGAATCGTCACCTGAATCTGTGCAAAGAGGCACATGGAGTCTTTATGAGTACGCCAACTCAGTAGTAATGAAAATAAATCACAGTCTGAGAATTATAAAACATACAGTACAGATACACAATTCCACAAAACCAGTAAAACACCAAGTCACCATGTAGTATTCATCAAATAATAAGTTCGAAATCAGTTTCCAGAAATCCTTTGAAAACAAGTGCAATATCAGTAGATCTCAGTAAAATTTTCAGTAAAATCCAGTTCGAAAACGAAGTAAATCATAGTCGAAAACTTAGTAAAATCATTGTAAATCTGCCCCTCGGGTCAAACTCATTTCTCGTAACAATTTCCCTCAGGCATTCTCTCAATCACTTAGTATCAATCATCACTCAGTATTAGCCCTGCGGGCAATCATCACTCAATCGGTACCGGCACTCACTGGGGGTGTGTACAGACTCCGGAACGGCTCCTACAGCCCAAGCGCAATAATAACATAAGGCCTGGAAGCCTTCTCACCTCTCTCATAAGGCTTGGAAGCCTCCTCACATCACTCATAAGGCCTGGAAGCCTCCTCACCTCTCTCATAAGGCCTGGAAGCCTCCTCACAATATAGGCCCGAAAGCCTCACTCAGTCAGACACTCTCAATTTGCCCTTAAGCCATAAACATACTTGGTTCTCGACCCAAAACAGCGTTTCATTTTTCAATAAATAGTATCAAAATACTCTGAGTATCAAAATAATTTATCAGAAAAAGACTGAGTGTAATTCACAACATATCAAGTGAAGAAACACAGTAAAACAGTCCCCCAAGGGGTAAACAGATCGGTACTAGGCCCCAAACACGGCTTACAGCCCAAAATATATCATAATATATAAATACCAATTAAGCAAAGGCTTAAAAATCGGTTTCGCAACTCAATAGTTGCCGAAGTAGGGAATATATTTCCCAAGTTTCAATCTTTGTATTCCAAAACCCGTGAAGGGTGCATAGTCCGGGGTTTCATACCCTCAGGACAGGATTTCAAGACATTACTTACCTCAAAACTAGCCCGGAACTATTCCGCAATACGCTTGCCTCTCGAATCAACTTCCGAGGTTCCAAATCTATCAAGTTCAGATTTTTATCATCAATTTATGCTTAAAGAACGAATTCCAATCGAAAGATATCAAAATTAGCCAAAAAATCCGAAACCGGTCAAAACCCGAACCCCGGACCCAAGTCCCGAAACTCAAAATTTTTTATACAAAACTGTTCTTCATCATCTCAGGAGTCCGTACATATAAAGAACTCCAAACTCGGAGTCCGTTTGAGCCCTCAAATCTACCCCTAAAGGTCTCATAATCTCAAGCCCTAAACCCCCTTTTTTCACTGATTTTTCATGAATTAAACACTGATATTTTGATCCTTAATCACATATAATCGAGTTTTAGGGTCCAAAATCCTTACTTCAATGAAGAACAATGATTTTCTCTCTTAAAAATCGCCTCAAAAGCTTCTTCCCGTTCAAAAATTGGAAGAAAACTTGGATTGCTCGTTATATATATAATGTTCACGCGTTTTACTGCTCCCAATGGATTCCTTGTGAAATTCGAATCAATTTAGGCTTTCGAATCAATCAATTTGACCTTATAATGAAGGAGATATGTAGGTTTTAAGATTTACAAATAGTGCAGGTTTTTAATACGCCATCAGGGGCAATTTCGTCATTAACCTGAATAATCGGCAACCTTGGTAAAATGGCCATAAAATCCTCATACGATGTCCAAATTCGACGATTATTTTTGCTAAGGGTCCGTAATTACGATACGGATCTAATTCTTCATTCAAAACAAGAATCGGAGCTCATTTGTTCAATATGATATCATTTATGCTTGAAGAAACGACGTCGAAGCATAAGAAAAACGAGCACAACGCAGCCCAAACCTATCCGAAACTCACCCGAGCTCCTCGGGACCCCGTACGATCATACTAAAAAGTCCCATTACATAAATTGAACTTAGTCGAACCTTCGGAACACCCAAAACAACACCAAAAGACCAGTATCTACGTCGAATTCAAGCCTAAGAACTTCTAAATCTCCAACTTTCGCTAATTCAAGCCTAATTCTACACCGAACATCACAAAATTATTCTGAACATACTCCTAAGTCCCAAATCACCTAACGAAGTTATCCGAGCCATAAAATCCTCATTCCGAGGTCGTTTACCAATAAGTCAACTCTCAATTGACTTTTCCAACAACAAAGCTATTTTTAGAGACTAAATGTCTCAATTCTCACTACAGCCATTCTGAACCCGAGCCAACCGACTCTAACACATCATAAACAACATAACCAACCCATGACATAGCAATAACAATAATAATAATGTAAATTCTATGGAACGACCGATCGGGTCGTTACAATTAAAAGAAACACAAAAATCGGGATATAAAGATTCACTACGATAGAGGTTTCATTCCTCAGGGAATGGCATTTTCTCCTTCGGTATTATATCACAGGTCCTCACCCATATGAATCGGCTCATCCAGCCTCGATCTTTATCCTCGTCGATGCTCGAGAATAAAGTCTTTGTTGCTCGACATTGAAGCTTAATTAGCCCTCGATAGAGATGAGGTCGGTACAAGCGTATAAGGTGATTCAGAGTGAACTCTAACTCTCTGGACTCGTTGGAGAAAAAGCGAAACATGATTACTATGCGCCATAATGAAGGGTGGATCTGACCGAGGGTGACTTTGTACCTTCTACATAAATCAAAAATCACGGGGTCGTCGGGACCCAGTGTGAAGGGGTAAGTGTAAACACTTGAGAACCCCTTCGCGTGTGTGGTGACGCTCTTTTCAGGGAAAGGAATGCACATCACTACCTCATAACTAGGGGTGGGAATCGGTCGGTTTGGTTCAATTATTAATATTATCGGTTTAGCATATCGGTTATCGGTTTATAAATATGATAAACCAATAACCGAACATAAAATATTAGTTATCGGTTATCAGTTAATCGGTTATCGATCATTATCGGTTCGGTTATAGGTTTACCCAATAAGATAGCTCAATCTAGAGTTAAGCAAAAAAGAGAAGAATTCACATATAGTATACTACCCAATTCTGCGTTCTAGCCACAACGAATATTTGAAGCATGTTTCATTTTGACAAATTCATGACCTGTGCAATCTCAAAAAGTAATACTAGAACTCCACAAGCATTCCATCTCCAATTCACTAAAAATATTAGTAAACAACAACATAAATTACAATTTTTTGGTTTCCTGCCAAATTATAATCAAGAGATCAATGTCAAAATCCAGATTTCAATTGTAGCTCGAGCAACAAGAGTATTAGTAATTCAACAGTTGTCCAAACATAACTGAAATAGTATTAATTCTTCAACAACAATTGTCCAAATACAGTAATAACAATACAAAGTAGTAGCAATTTCACCTTAAAATTAACAAGTACAAACATAGTACTAAAACATGAGCACAAAATAAAGAATCGAAAACAATCAAAGATCCTATATTTTTTTTTATCGAACTCTACTTTAAAACTCAAAAGAAAGGAACAAAATTTGTTCTTAACAAAGAAGTAATTTTGGAATACAAACTTACTTTAAGATTCTAAGAATGTGGTTGTACTTTGAATTTTGAAGAAGAACTGTTCAAGAATTGAATCAGAGTCTGAAGAGTGAACTGTGAAACTTCAATCTTGAATGCGGCTAGGAAAATTGGGAGAAAAAAAAGAGACTAATGAATCTCTATATGTATTTATATACTTAAGGGTAAAATTTATTAAATCTTATTGGGTTATCGGTTAACCCGTTAAGAAACTGGTCAAACCATGGCCCGAACTGATAACCCAATAGTGAAAAAAATACAAAATCGTTACGGAACCGTTAATCCAATAACCTGATATCGATACCCCAATAAGTTTTTTTCGGTTCGGGCTATCGGTTATATCCGATATATGCCCAGCCCTACTCAGAACCCCATTTGCGGTCCTTTTTCATGGCCTTAATGTGGCTCTTCGTAATCAAACACATGTACATCAACACATGTTTGCAACAACCCGGTACCGATGAGGGGTTCTCGACTTTGAAGTCGGATTTCAGAATGCATGGTCCCGGAACATACTCATGGGGTGCTGGCTCCACCGGTGTTTTATCACCGGCCGACCGGGAGGAGGAAAATGGAGCCTTTTCTTTTTGCGGCACAGTCTTGGAGGTTTTTGCCATTTATATATGCAAAGAGGGTCGAAGAAAGGTATGAAATTAGTGGCTCCGGTTAGAACAACGACGACGTAGAAAGCGTCAACAAAAGGAAGATAAGAAGGGTTTGAAATTTGAGAATTCTGATCAAAGCAAAAGTAAAGTTTGAAACAATGAAGGAGGCGATATTTATAGCTTGTGGCGATGACTCGGTGGCACTAGTGGCTGACCGAGGACTGACTTGCATTGATGATTTGGGGAACCGAACCGACGGGATATTTCGGTCACATCCATCGCTTATGTCATGGAGACAACATCATGATCGAGGTGTGAGGGAATCGAGGTTCAAGTCGTTTCTTATCATTTCATTCTAAGAAACATAGGGACTATCTTTATACGGCTAAAATTGAGTATGTACAATTTTTTTATCTCGAGGGATTTCCTCGAGATTAGGATCATAATGAAGCGAGCTCGATCTCGAAGACACGAAGACCGAAGGGTCGAGATCGGTCATGACCAACATCGAACAACGTAATAGTGAGATATCCGTAATCGATCATAGATCTCGACGGGAATCTCAGGAGTAACAGAACCGCTAACGGTTATTGACATCAATCATGGATTTTATTTCCGAAATTAGAGTTGTAACTTATTTAGGATTCCTCTACTATATAAAGAGGAACCATGTTCATTTGTAATCATCATACACACTAACTGAGAAATAACAATGCGTTGCTCTTTACTTGCTTACATTCTACTACTGTTCTTATTGTTCCTAACACTTGATATCGAGCATGTTCCAAATCAAGGTCAATATCTTGCAACAACACTGGTTTGATTTTTCTTTATCATTTAATTCATTTATTTAATTCGTCATTTATCAATTGGCATTGAATCATATCACTGTTTGCAAAGAAAACATACCGAAATTTTTGCTAAACCAATTAAAGAAGAAATAGAGGGCAAATCCTAACCAAACATAATCAACTCTAAATCAAACAATATTGAAAATGAACATCAAGTAGAATCAAGTTTATTTAACTCTTCTGATAATTACAAAAGGCGCCTAACATGAATGACAAGCTTACATCTTTGATGCATTATTTCATACTCATGAATACGAAGGAAGGAGGAATGTCTCTTTGAGGGTGTTGGATTTACTGTTGTTGAACCAGTTGGGGAGGACCTTGGGTCTTCTCTCTTGTTAAGGATCCCCTCTTATTTATATCCCCATGCTTTTGTTTATCGAGTGGTCTTTAACCTGCGGGTCCTCCGATGGTTACGTCCTTTCCCTTATACTTTACGACGGGCGTTTAGCCGTGCAAACCCATTGTTGGATTGGTCTCAGGTGTGACCGAAATAGTTGATGAAGTCGTACGCTACAAGTGTGATCACGATTTAGTCGACCCCTTACTGCGTCCTTTGGCGTTAGCCTCGTGGATAGATTTTGACCTATACAGTTAGTCCCTCCGCCCGTTGGGGTCTCCTATAGGTGAGCACGGTGGGCGGACCTTGTCGTTGCAAACGTCGAAACCTGAGCATTTGGTCTTCTTTGGATGGTCACGGCGAGCGGACCTCGTCGCTTTTTACGTCGAGGCCAATTTTGGGCGTGGGCGTGCATTCCTCAATGAGGTGAATATGTGACGTTCCAAGGGAATCGTCAGACTTGTATGTTAGTTGAAGTGACATTAATTTGTCAGGTGTCATTACGACGCATGTTTGTATGGTAAGCATCGCATCGTTTCTTGTGCTCCTTCTGTTGTTTTTTGAAAAAGGCGGCGCTTCATTTTTTTAAACTAGCGCTTCTGAATCTATAAGTAGGGGAGTTTTGTCTTGATATGGAACTATCCAAATTGTTTTTAAGCAGAATCCTTTGAAATCACCTGCTATATCTCGCATGTTCATGCTTTCCAAGAGTGCAAACAACTTTCATGACTGTCATAACCTTCTCCCACATTCCCGACTTCTGCTTTGATTTACAATGGCTAGTTCTTCTTTGAACCCTAACCCAGCTGTCAATGCTCTGAGTCCAGAGAATGTTACCCCCTCTCTTGATGAGGAGACGAGTTTGGTGAAAGACGAAAGTTTTTCGACGGTGGACGAGGTGGTTCCCCGCCGGGGGAAACCTCGAAATGACTTTCACCATGCTGCCGAGGATGACCCTGCACCGACACTATCGGTGATGGATGCGGTGGCACTTGCTGCCTTTAAAATTAAGTGGGGGATCCCGGAACATGTTGAACTTATCCCGGCGGGAGGTGATATAGTTCACTTACATCGCCCAGGGTACTGCGCCTTCTACACATACCCTTTCGTCATTGGATATATGCTCCCTCTTCCCTCGTTGGCCACAGACTTTTGTCGTTTTTACGAGGTGTGCCCGGCCCAGCTTACCCCGTACATATACAAACTTTTTATGATGATTACCAAGTATGCTAAGCTGACCAGCCGTGCCATTTCTCTCCGACACATGATGTATCCCCATTTCCAGAGGGGGGCTATGTTGTACCTCCGCCATAGGGGTACAAAGAGCCTGGTGATCGGAATGGATGACAGGACCAATCGTCATGTTTAGGAGAGTTTCTTCTTCGTTCGTACAGAACATCTGGTGTCCGACCCCGCCGGGTTCCCCGAGACGTGGAATTTTGCCCGTGAGTATTCCTTTGACTCACTTTTTGCTATGTTGATTAATTATTCATAGTTGGTGATCTCGCTAGATGGTCGTTGATCTCTTGCTTATGTTATTTTTGTTGCAGTTGAGAGGTTTCCTCCCCCGCTAGTTGATGACATCCGCGAATGGGTGACTTCAGTTCTGCCTCACACTGTAGGGATTCGCGAATGGGTGCGCTTCCACGAGTGGTTTAAGCGCAGACCTACAGTCAATAAGTCGCTTTGTTCGTCCATAACCGTACTCCTGCTTTGCATCCTTCTTTATACTTACGCAGAGTTGCGCTTTGTTCTGACAGGTAAGAGAGGGCCAAGAAGGGCAAGGGCTCCCCCGCTAGCGTTCCGTCAGCCGGACAGTTGTCCGGCCCGCACCGGTAACTTCTACAAATGAAGACGCGGGGAAATCGACCAAAGTTGTACGTTTGGAAGTTGCTCCCCAACCGGAGACTCTGGTTCCAGTAGTTCGCGCGTCGGGCGAATCTCCCCCGTCGGCAGCGAAGAGGCCCCGTCGAAAAGGCAGAGGGTAATATTGGAGGAGACCCTTGTAGCTAAGACACCTTTGAGGGGTGATCTCACTTTGATGGTTCCCGAGGCTGGGGACGGGGCCGACTAGGATGCGGTGGAGAGGCCCGCGGTGGATGCTCGGTGTAAGGCCCCGGAAAATTTTGTTAAGTAATTTAGGATTTCAGGGTGCCAGGTAGGCTAGTTATAATATTTTATGTGCTATAAATAAGATGTAAATGAATTGGATATGGTAAATAAGTGTATAAGTCATATAATGAGTAATGTGGGATCTAGGGAGAGGCCTAAGTCTAAGTCAAATCGAAAAATTTCATAATAGGCTAAAATTCCGAATGAGTTTGCTCAAGTCCACACTTTGAATGAGAATATCTATATATATATATATATATATATATATATATATATATATATATATATATATATATATATATATATATGTATATAAATATGGGTTTTGTAAGGGCCCGTAAAAATCACTAACCAAAACGACGCCCGGTTAGATTCCTATGTTGCTATATCTGCGGTTCGGACTTTTAGGATTGAACAGTACCCTACAGACTTAGAGGAGAAATCTCGCAAAGGGATGCCAATATGAGGTCCATTATGCGGTCGCATATCTTCTATGCGGACCACATAATAGTCGCATAAATGGTCTGAGGGCTGGCCTAGTTTGAGGCTAAATATGCGGCCAATTATGCGATCGCATAATCGATATGCGGGCCCCACATATTGACTGCATACTCGGCCAGTTTGTTCACCCGGCTGAGGCCATTTTCGCGGCACGTTTGGGGGCCGCATTTCCCTTATGCGGTCGCATATGCGACCACATAATTGAGTCGGGGCACCCCATTTTCTAGTTTTTAGACCCGACCCCAGACCAATATAACACCCATTGCTCACCATTTTAAGCCATTTTCCTGATAATCTAGAGTGAGAGAAGAGAGGGTTCTAGAGAGAAGGTCCCCATCTGCATCAAATTGATCTTCAATCATCACTCAAGCTTGGAGATAATCAAGTGGGGTACCAATTTCTTCACTTTAAGTGGTAAATTTCTACCACATCAACTTTGAATTTCATATTATAGCTAGAATGGGCCATGGATAGGTTAGTTCATGGGAATAGGGATAGAGACCCTGCATGCATGAGATTCTAAACTAGGTAAGGGAAAGTGAAAGCAAAGATGGGAAGAAAAAGGGAATGGGACCTTAACAAACTCTTGATTCTAGTTATAATACCCAAATGGGATGGAATTATGATCAACTTCCTAATTATGATTTAATTATGCTATTTTGTCACATAGATTGAAAGAGCTAAAGGATTCCAGAAATTTGTCATAAGAGTTAGGGATAATACCCAGTCAAGGTATGTATGGCTAACTCTAATCTTCGTAGAATCGACTCATTGGTGTTCAAGTAATTGGTATGAGCCCCTTTCTTGGTCCTATGTGAAGTCATGATCTAAATGTGTTAAGTTGAAAAGAAAAACATTATGTTCCCTAATTGTCTTAGTTGTTTACCATGTCACCATGTTACTTGAAATTGTGAATCATGATTCTTTATGCTTATCTATTTATATGCACAATTCATCATATGTTAGAACTTATCAATATGAAGGATAGTGTTATTGAACGAATGAAAAGGGGAAACAAACTCGTTTGTTAAATGTATCCAAGTGCCAAGGACTATGTGAGAATCGATGGGAAAGGAATGTGAATTGAATAATTAATTGATATGGTTATGTCCCAAAGTGAGATGACTTAGCCGATCGGGCCGAGATCGGACTCCATGTTGTACACATGGTGGTATTTACATTGAAATATGGATATAAATTATGATGTTGGTTATGTCTCACTGGGATGGCTTAGCCGGTCGGGCCGAGACCGGACTCCGTGTAAAAACAACACGGTGGTACTATAAAGGTATGGCACTTGGCATTAATAGGCTATTAATCAAACGAATGAAAAGAAGAAACAAGGAACTATGAGACTCTTATTTATTTTCCTTAATTCCTGTGTAGTGTTATTTGATTTCTATGATTGCCTTCCTACTTGTCTACTATTTATTCTACTTAGAGTAGAGTTTTTTCATACATACTAGTATTATTCGATGGTACTAACGTCCCTTTTTTCGGGGACGCTGCATCTTTAAGGGATGCAGGTGTTTCCACAGTAGGCGGCAGCGATCAAAGATAGCAGTATGTTCCTCCCAGCTAACTTGGTAATTCCCACTTCATTTCGGGGTCCTGTGTCATTTGGTTATTGTGTATTATTCATTTGAGGTATAGCCGGAGCCTTGTTGTCGGCATTTTCATATTACTCTTCAGTTGTATTTAGAGGCTCCGTAGACAGATTGTGGGTGGTGTCGGGTATTGGAATTAAACTATAGTATATTGGTATTTGGCAAATATGTTTTTCATCATATCTGCAAAGATTGTAATATTCTGGATATTATGGTTAAAACTGCTAATGAAAACAAAAATGGAAGTTAATGAAATATTTATAAAGTATGATTGATAGAATTTATCTCCTATTTATTTATTCATAAATTGGTTTGGGTAGCATGTAACCTAACATGCTTGCTCAGTTGGGTTTACTCGGTTGAGCGCCGGTCGCGCTCCTTGGTTTTGGGACGTGACACTCGGGAGGCTAGCGTGCTAGAGGCACGGGGTCCCGAGGTAGTCGTGACCATCCATAGCCGACCCTCATCATCTCGGCATAACCGTGCTCTTCCTTCGACTAAGAAGAGAGAAAAAGGTATCGTGGTCGAGGACTATGAGACCGAGTCGGACCTCGATCCTGATGACGTGAGGATGTTCGAGGAGGGATTTACCAGGATCGTGGTGATGGCTGAGGGTCTTTCCCGTATTCTTGAAATACCGTCGGATCTCAATCTGTTATAGGATACGATGGAGTTGGTGTCGCAGTTCGATATTCTCTGTTATGCTGCTGAGAGTGGAGCTCTTCAGGCGATTAGTGATTCTCAGTTGTCGCGTGGTATAGACGCGATAGGCTTAAAGGTAAGTCCCTTTATTGTCATTGTTTTGTGGCTCTAATTTACTTTTACTAATCCTTTCTCCCTTTTTCGAAGACCTACATGCTGGAAGTTAAAAGTGCTCGCAGGGCTGAGACACGGGCCAATTTTTGCCAGAAAATGGTTGAGAAGTATCAGCGGTATCGTGACAGATGCTGTGAGTTGCGTGAGAGGCTTAGGCGGGTGCGGGTACCCATTCAATGATGGAGGAGTTGGAGATAAGGGATGAGTACTTCATGCGATCTATCCGCAGGTATGGTGAGCTAGAGGAGCTGCTTCACGCCAAGAATGAAAAGCTTGAGGTGGGCAAGGGGGTCGCCGTAGAGTGTGAGGACTTTCAGACCAAAGTGCAATCATTGCAAGCTGAGCTCGATCAGAGCGCTGTCAGGGTGGAGGCTCTTAGTGCGAAATGGGTGCGGAAGCTGGCTATTGGAAGGGAAAGTGGTCGTGTTGGAACAGGCCAAGCGTGCTCGAGAATCAGCTTTGGCAAGAGCAGCGGCGCTAGACGACACCATCTGTGTGCTCAGGTCCGATCAGGAGTCTGAGAGGGCGACGACCACATTAAGGGAGGCCATGCTTGAGGAGCGCATCAGTGATGTTGATCAAGAAGCTTTGCATTTGGGAGATCGGGTCGTGGCCCTTGAAGCTGAGCAAGCGCAATTGTTGGCTCAGGTTGAGTCTACCTCTACTACTGCCCTTCGCCACTTGCATGAGCTGTGAGTTTATGCTGAGGCCCACCGGGACATATATAAGAGTTTGTGGGAGGCGGGAAGTGTTTCTGAGGCCGCCTTTGAGGGCGCTCGGGCGAGGGCATGCGAGGCTCGCATCAACTGTGGCTATGATCCTGCGTCACCAGAGGCTGGCGGAAGTGCTGATGCTGATGCTGATGATGGACTTCCTGATGATGATGATGGCGGGGACGCCGATGGAGATGATGCCGAGTGAGAGCATCTTTGAAGCCTTTATGCTTATGCTTTCTTTTTGTATGTTCTTGTTTGTTTTCATTTCTTTTTTTTTGGGCCTGATCTAGCCTTTTGTAAGATGTAGTTGCTGCGTCTGTGAATGGAATGATTGCTTAGACTTTACTTGTGTATATCTTCTTGGTTTGATACGCTTTTTTGCATACTTGTGTGGACTTTTGGACTTCATTGTGATGGGTCCTCGAACCCAACTATGGTAACTTTGGACTTATGACTTTGGTTGAGGTCTTTTTCTGATTTGTGCTGTCTTATTTGGTCGTCGTTCTTGGTAGGTTGCTCATACGCTGGCTTGGGGACAATCATTGGACTGGTCGCTTGAGTAGCGTCGAGTGTAAGCGATTCGAGCGAGATTGACTGTGAGTGATTCGAGCGAGGTCGAATGTAAATGATTCGAGCGAGGTCGAATATAAATGATTCGAGCGAGGTCGAATGTACGTGGAGTGGAGTGATTTGGAGTTGTGTGAAGAGATATTGCGCATTGCTTTGTTTACTCATTTCATTAGAGAATGTTACATTATTTAACATGTATATTTGAGAAGTTCTTCGCCTACCTAGTACCTCCATCGGTCTGGCTGGAGTAGATCATAGGTGAAACGATGAATAACCAGCTCGAACTTCGAGGCGACTTCTTTTATCTTGGATAAAGTTGGTTCCCTGTGCGTTCGAACAATATCGGGATTCGACAGTTCTTATTGGGCGACGGGTAGCCATAAAATGGGTCCCAACGAGAGAGGTTGTACTAGTAACCCTTTGTACTAGTAGAGCAAGGTCGAGCTTTCTTTTGGTTTGGCGGCGGCCGATGGCCGTAGGGGTGTTATTTCGAGCAAAGTCGAAATGATAACCCATAACAAAGTCGAGTGAGGCCGAGCTTTCTTTTGATTTGGCGGCGGCCGATGGTCGTAAGGGTGTAATTTTGAACGAGGTCAAAATGATAACCCATTACAAAGTCGAGCGAGGTCGAGCTTTCTTTTGATTTAGCGGCGGCCGATGGTTGTAAGGGTGTTATTACGAACGAGGTCGAAATGATAACCCATTGCAAAGTCGAGCGAGGTCGAGCTTTCTTTTGATTTGGCGGCGGCTGATGGGCATAAGGGTGTTATTTCGAACGAGGTCGAAATGATAGCCCATTACAAAGTCGAGCGAGGTCGAGCTTTCATTTGATTTGGCGGCGGCCAATGGGTGTAAGGGTGTTATTTCGAACGAGGTCGAAATGATAACCCATTGCAAAGTCGAGCGAGGTCGAGCTTTCTTTTGATTTGGCAGAGGCCGATGGCCGTAAGGGTGTTATTTTGAACGAGGTTGAAATGATAACCCATTACAAAGTCGAGCGAGGTCGAGATTTCTTTTGATTTGGCAGCGACCGATGGGCGTAAGGGTGTTATTTCGAACGAGGTCAAAATGATAACCCATTGCAAAGTCGAGCGAGGTCGAGCTTTCTTTTGATTTGGCAGAGGCCGATGGCCGTAAGGGTGTTATTTCGAACGAGGTCAAAATGATAACCCATTGCAAAGTCGAGCGAGGTCGAGCTTTCTTTTGATTTGGCAGAGGCCGATGGCCGTAAGGGTGTTATTTCGAACGAGGTCGAAATGATAACTCATTAGAAAGTCGAGCGAGGTTGAGCTTTCTTTTGATTTGGCGGCAGCCGATGGTCGTAAGGATGTTATTTCAAACAAGGACGAAATGATAACCCACTGCAAAGTCGAGCGAGGTCGACCTTTCTTTTGATTTAGCGGCGGCTGATGGCCGTAAGGGTGTTATTTCAAACAAGGTTGAAATGATAACCCACTGCATCATCTTTTGGTAGGATGTTACCAGTCGTCGTGTTATTTACGCGTTTACTGCTGCGAGTCCCGCTCGTTTGATTTTACTCCATTAGGGAGTATTATGTTCCGTGGGCGAACCTCAGTTCGCTTGGCTTTGCTTTTATTGGAGAATACTGGGCGCCTCATGGGTGGGTCCCAATCCGCTGAACCTTGTTTCTATATAATGGGCGCCTCTTGGGCGAGTCCCAGTCTGCTGGACTTTGTTTCTATTGGAGAATGATGGGCGCCTCTTGGGCGAGTCCCAATCTGCTGAACTTTGTTTCTATTGGAGAATACTGGGCACCTCTTGGGCGAGTCCCAGTCCAGTTACTTTTTTTTATTGGAGAATACTGCGCGCCTCTTGGGCGAGTCCTAGTCCGCTAAACTTTATTTCTATTGGAGAATACTTGGTGCCTCTTGGGCGAGTCCCAGTCCGCTGAACTTTGTTTCTATTGGAGAATACTGGGTGCATCTTGATGCCGCTTTTAAAGAGTTCACGTCCCTATTTCGTACTGACAAAAAAATGTGACAAGTCAAAACATGATGAAGTTCTGTTACCTTGGCTCCGCGAGCCGGAGGAAGGAGGGGTTGCGTTGCGTGGCCGCTTGCTTCGCTTCTTGTCCCAACGATGGTTTCAGATCTGGGGGCCGTACTTGGCCTCGTCGTGGTTGCGTTCCAGCTTCTCGCGGGTCGGAATCTTTGACACATATTTGCTCGTTGGGATATTGAGGCCGAGTCCCAGTCCGGATCCGTCAGATATGCACGAATAAGGAAAGCGTGTCATACTCTGTTCGCAAATTGCCTAGTATATGCGGATATGGAGATGGGGTGGGGTGTGTCCGCTATCTTAAGGGGTCACGCGGTGGGTTATTGTCTCTTACCCAGAGGCGGAAGAGAAGGTCGTTGTGTGAAATGCGCATGTCAAACGGGGATCACGATCGTGCCAAGTGCACCACGACCGTGATTCCGCTTTCACCATGCATGTGACGAGCCCCATTTACTGCCATGTGAAGACCGGACCTAGATTAGATCGGTTGTTTTCACCGCTTGCTTTTTATACATATTTTTTGTCGGTTTCGAGATCTAGAGGGAACTAAAATTTTGATTAGGAAATCCCCACAGACATCGCTAAATTGTTTGAACAAAAAATATACCAAACTTTTTGCCAAACCAATTAAAGAAGAAATAGAGGGCAAATCCTAACCAAATATAATCAACTCTAAATCAAACAATATTGAACATGAACATCAAGTAGAATCAAGTTTATCTAACTCTTCTCATAATTACAAAAGGCGCCTAGCATAAATGACAAGCTTACATCTTTGATGCATTGTTTCATACTCATAAATACGAATGGAGGAGGAATGTCTCTTTGAGGGTGTTGGATTGACTGCTGTTGAACCAGTTGGGGAGGCCCTTCGGTCTTCTCTCTTGGATCCCCTCTCTTGTTAGGGATCCCCTCTTATTTATATCCCCATGCTTCCGTTTATCCAATGGTCTTTAACTTGCGGGTCTTCCGATGGTTACGTTCGTTCCCCTATACTTCACGATGGGCGTTTAGCCGTGCAAACCCATCGTTGGTTCGGTCTCAGGTATGACTGAAATAGTTGATGGAGTCGTATGCTACAAGCGTGATCACAGTTTAGTCGACCCCTTACTGCGTCCTTTGGCGTTGGCCTCATGGATAGATTTTGACCGATACAATCACGTATCCTTAAAATTACATTACAAATTTAATTGTTACTCGTATTTCGAGGTAAACAAAATAACATGATAAAAACTAGCCAACCCAAGTCATTTCTACGTATTGTTCAGGACTATGATTAGAATCCTATTTTGCCTTACAATAATGTGTGTTCTCACTCATATTTCCTTGACTGGGGTGAAAAAATTAAAATCTCAAACTCATAAACTTGGTGTTTGGGATCTCAAGTTTTATGACAATTGGTCATAGCTAATTCAGACGCGTTATAGATCTTGTATACATTGAAATTCTTAGATGGGTTCAGATAAGCGTGCTTTGTTATATATCCCTAACCGACTATATGCACCTCAATCAGCGCCAGCTACGGATCTTGTCTTCTTGTGTGCCGCGCACATTGTCACGGCTTTCTTGTTCATGTGGCTACCTCCCTCTCCTAAGTAAAGTCATCTCCTCTTTCACTGTTCATGTTTGAATGTAAAACCCTCCTTTTTAACTTTAATTTTCTTAAGCAAACCCATAAAATATTTATCATTACATCATTAAAATAATAATAAAATAATAATTCGGGGGAACATCCAAGAAATCTTCCTTTACTGCTATACCACTACTCCTCTCGTCTTCTTCTTTTTCACTCCTATTTATTCATGCCCATTATCCCTCACTTCACATACCCACAACCCCAAAATAATGATTCACTTCTAACAGCTTCTCTTTTTTCAGATCTGGATTTTTAGAGCTACTAAAAGGTAATTGGCTACTTCAGTTTTTTTGGATCCAATACTTGCTTCTCTATTTATGTATTGTACATTGTCATTTTCTTCTGATTTTGAGATATCAACTGGTCATTTAATGTATCTTTGGCAGATCTGATTCTTTTTATATCTTTGTCGGTTTGTTGTGCAATTCTTTGAGAAGGGGGCAGTTGCTATTTGTAGTTTTGCTGGGTTTCTTGAAATGGGTTCTAGAATTTGGTTATCCTTTTTGAGATTTGATGAAGATCTGAATGATTTGATTCACTTTTACTGTTAAATACTGTTGCTTTGCATCTTCATGGGTATTTATTACTCGTCACTTTGCTATTTTTAGTATGAGTTGTTCCTTCATGTGTTATGTCTTGTCTTGGCCATAGGTTATTCTTTGTTTGGATATAGATAGCACTTTGTCATAACAGCAGTTGCATATTAGATCCCTTAACTTTTCCTCCACATCAAGAATTAAACAAGTACTCTCTCCGTCCCATTTTATGTGATGTTGTTTGACTAGACACGGAATTTAAGAACGGAAAGATTTTTGAAATTTGTGGTCTAAAACAAGCCATACATATTTCTGTGGCTATAAATCATGTCATTAAAGTTAATTGTTTATAAATATGGAAAGATATCATTCTTTTTGGGACATACTAAAAACAAAAGTTCATCACCTAAATTGGGACAGAGGGAGTAATTCTTTTGTTGCATTATTGTTTCCTTTAAGATCTATTAATGATGTCAATCCGTCTAATACTCTGAATGAAAACAAGGGATAATTAATGACGGTTTAGAGTTTGATGTGTATGTCTTTATATAGTAATTCTTTTATACAATATAAGATCATATATTTGATTTGTCATTTGAGTAACAATATCCAATCTCTAGTGTTTTAAGTGGTGTCATAGGATTTGATATGACGATTGGTTTACTTAGGTGATAAAGTTGCCAGAATTGCATGAGAGTGATTCAAAGATTTTATCCTTATATTTTTATTTTGCATTCCAGGTGAATAGAGGAAAATTTTGAAGAACTGATAGAATTGACCGGCAAAAAATGGCATTAGGAAAGTACTCTAGAGTTGATGGTAGGAAGTCGTCAAGTTATTGCTCGACTGTGACTATAGTGGTATTTGTAGCTCTATGTTTAGTTGGGGTATGGATGATGACATCATCATCTGTTGTTCCAGTCCAAAATTCAGATGTGTCCTCACAGGGGAAAAATAGTGATGCGGCAACACAAGTTAGCGGAAGTAAAGAGAGTTATAATGGTGGAAGTGAGAGTAACAACAATGCTGGTGATGAGAGTAATCCAACTGATGAGGGAAAATCAAAACAATTTGAGGATAACCCAGGCGATTTACCTGAGGATGCAACAAAAGGGGATGCCTCAGTTAGTCAAGAAGAAAATAGTTCTAATTCGCAACAGACAGAATCAACAACAGAGGTCAAGCAGGAGGAAAAAACGACTGAACAGAATGAGGATACTGGAGACTCTAAGTCGGAAACTCAATCTGAGAGTGGGACAGACAATCCAGATGACAAAAAGATGGAGGATAAGGATTCTGAAGCTGGGGAGAAAAATGAAAATAAGTCTGTTGGAGAGGAGACCGAAGAGGGTTCTGATGAGAAAAAATCAGTAGAAAACCCAGGTGAACTGAATGAGAAGAAGGATCAGGAGGTAGACCAAGGTTCTGATGAGAAGGCTGATGGTCAGAAGAAGGACCAGTCGTCCAATGAGGTATTTCCTTCAGGGGCTCAGACAGATCTTTTGAATGAAACTACAACTCAAAATGGAGCATTTTCAACTCAGGCATCCGAGTCAAAGAATGAAAAGGAAACACAGATGTCTCCGGAATCAGATAAAGAAAGCAGTTACACTTGGAAAGTCTGCAATTCCACTGCCGGACCAGATTATATCCCTTGCCTCGATAATTTGGAAGCAATTAGGAACCTCAGAAGTACAAAACATTATGAACACCGAGAGAGACACTGTCCGGATAATCCTCCGACTTGTCTTGTTCCACTTCCTGAAGGATATCAACGTTCAGTTGAGTGGCCCACGAGTAGGGAAAAGGTGATACATTATTTCTACGATGCTGTCTGAATTTGATTGTATTTGTTTTACTTGTTCTTGAAGCTTAAAGTATTATGTCCTGCAGATATGGTACCACAATGTTCCCCATACAAAGCTTGCTGAAGTCAAAGGACATCAAAATTGGGTAAAAGTTAGTGGGGAATACCTTACCTTCCCTGGTGGGGGAACCCAGTTTAAGCATGGTGCTCTGCACTATATTGATTTCATACAGCAGGTTGGCACTTGTACTTATTCTTTGCTCTGCATTTGCTTCTAGTTTTTCTTTTCTCAAATCATCACAGAACATGCTTATATTATCTGTCGGTTCTTGCAGTTGTTTTCTGGTCTGTACATGCGCTGCTTCTCTTTAGTAGATTGTTCGATGTCTATTCTTTATATATTAAGTTGCCTCTTTCTATAACTAACATGTGGTGTCTGATATAGTAGAATTGACTACTTGATTCCCAAAAGAAGAAAGAAAGAAGAAAAAAGTAGAAGAGAGGGATCATATCTTTTAGGTTTGATACTTTGATACTAGAATTCAGGGAAACAAATTCTTCACTATGATCTTATGATGTCTTGTGTTGCTTCTCTGAGCTGGGTTCCTACATAATTATATTGGTGAATGTCTTGGATGATAAAGTTCACAGATATTGGAGTGAAACTAGTGTAAAATACTGTTTGCATCTGATAACTATGTGTAGTTGTCGAGTATATGACGTAATTAGGACATAATGGTGATCTTTTTATCTTCCTTTGGGGTTGTTTTGGACCAACCATACTTCACCCATTTTGAGGTTCTGAAACAGTTTATAGTGCTTGTACCAGTAATGAGAAAGATCATAGGGTGTGAATGAAAAAGGAACATGTTGCTTGTATTCTAAGCATGTGATTGGAAATAGAACATTTCACTTATTATTCTAAATACTCTTTTCATTTTGTTTAAACATAAAACCTTAAAGAAGCTTTTAGTGATTTTTCTTCACCCACGCTAACCTCAATGTGTAACACTCTTGGTGTATCAACAAAGTTATTAAGTTCTCTAATATTCTTGCATGGCGTTTGATTCTTTAGCTGTTAGAATGTTTAGTGTTAAGTATTAGAGTGTGAGAGTTAGAATATTGGACTGATAATTTCTTAAGTTAGATATTGTCCCACGTTAAATATGAATATTAGAGTGGTAAGTTCTTAAGTTGGATATTGTCCCACATTGTCAAATATCATGTGTATTTGATACTTATAAAAAAGTGTGTCTTGTGTCCACCAAATAATCGATTTATCTATATATCTCTTCTGTTATTTTTCTCACACAACTTTCATGTTATTGTTGCAGTCTATTCCAGATATTGCCTGGGGCAAACGAACTCGGGTTATATTAGATGTTGGATGTGGGGTTGCCAGCTTTGGGGGTTATCTTTTCGATAGAGATGTTTTAGCCATGTCTCTCGCACCGAAAGATGAACATGAAGCTCAGGTTCAGTTTGCTCTTGAGAGGGGTATTCCTGCTATATCTGCTGTCATGGGTACAAAGAGGCTTCCCTTTCCTAGTCGAGTCTTTGACGTTGTTCATTGTGCACGTTGCAGAGTGCCCTGGCATATTGAAGGTATTTTATTTTGCATTCTGCCTACTACTGATTTCTTTTTCACTGCTCCAAGTAGTGAAGTGTAAAGCGCAATATTCTTCTGTTCAGTAGGTGAACCTTTGAGAAGAACATAAGGGTTCTCGGCTTGTGAACTGAAAATATTTCTTCAATCACCAATCATTTTGTCTTGATTATTTCTTCTTACAGCTACGATGAAATTGTGAAACTTGATTTGGATTAAACCATTTCGATCTAACAAATTGTAGGGGGGAAGCTTCTCCTGGAGCTCAACCGTTTACTTCGACCTGGTGGACTTTTTGTGTGGTCTGCTACTCCTGTTTACCAAAAGCTTCCTGAAGATGTTGAGATCTGGGAAGGTATTTTGCTTTAACTTGTTCAATTTTTGCTCTTTGACAACTTGGTTAACTGCTCTTGCTGAATGGTGCTCTGTTATTTTTGACAGACATGAAGAAGTTGACAAAGGCAATGTGCTGGGAACTTATTTCAAAAACGAAGGATAGAGTTAATGGAGTAGGGGTCGCTGTGTATCGCAAGCCTACTGACAATGAGTGCTATGAACAAAGATCAGAAGCCGCTCCCCCGCTTTGTCAAGGATCCGATGATCCAAATGCAGCCTGGTATTGTTCTCAGAGAGATGGCAACTTCAATATTTAGTATTATTTGATTTCATACTGGATATCAAGGCTGTCTAGAACAAATATTATTATTAGTGGGAATGCAGGAAATTATTTTCCATCTTATATAGAGAAAATTGTTTTCCGTATTAAGATATGCAGTGGGATTTTGCATTGCTGGCCTTAAATATGATCTAATGAATGTATGCTTTTTCTTCAGGAACGTGCCTTTACAGGCTTGCTTGCATAAAGCTCCAGTAGCCACATCAGAACGTGGATCTCAATGGCCAGAATCATGGCCAGCCAGGTTATCGAAATCACCTTACTGGTTATTGAGTTCCCAGATTGGAGTATATGGGAAACCAGCTCCAGAAGATTTTACTGCAGATTATGAACACTGGAAACATGTTGTGAAGAATTCATATCTTAGTGGAATGGGGATAAAATGGTCTACTGTGCGGAATGTCATGGACATGCGTGCTATCTACGGAGGGTAAGTACCGAGTGCTAAAATATTTGCTTCCTACCTATGGATCTTCCATCTGTCGCTCTGCCTGTTCTGGCAAAAGAGTTTTGTCTGAAGCTTGTTGCTGGCCATGGTTGTATGAGCTAAATGGACTTACAGAATTAGGTGGCATTTGTATGCGCAAGCTGCTGGAAGTTCTCTTAACCTTTTCAATTTTTCCAAAATTCTTTTTTCAGTCAAACACCAAATGTTTTTAGTTTATGAAAAAAGAGTAATAAACACAAACTATTCAGTAATGAGGTTTGGTCGTATAAAAATTATCACCTGTTAATTGAAATAAACAGCGTCTTCATTGCAAAAGCAGCAATTGTTCTCTCAGATTTCTTAACCAGTCCCTGTGTTCTCTCAGAAAAGATTATATCCGTTGTGACTTTCTAAAACATTTTTTCGCTCTCTTTAATGGCATGTGATGTTAAACTTTTCTCACCTTGCAGATTTGCAGCGGCTTTAAGAGACTTGAATGTGTGGGTTATGAACATTGTCTCAGTAGATGCTCCAGATACACTACCAATTATTTATGAGAGAGGTCTTTTTGGAATTTACCATGACTGGTGTGAATCCTTCAGCACTTATCCCAGATCTTATGACCTTCTTCATGCTGACCATCTCTTCTCCAAGATTAAAACAAAGTAAGTATCCAACCTTTAAAATTGCTTCATGGACTTAAACCTACACCATTGATTCCCTATTTCTTTTATGTTATGTTATCTGATTGTGCTTCGGCTTTTAAAACCTGTAGGTGTGGTTTACCGGCAATAGTTGCAGAAGTTGACCGTATTTTGAGACCAGAAGGGAAGCTCATTGTCCGTGACAAAGTGGAAGCTGTAACTGAATTAGAAAGCATGTTCAAGTCTATGCATTATGAAATCCGTATGACCTATTCAAAGGACAAGGAAGGATTGTTGTGTGTCCAGAAAACAATGTGGCGACCAACGGAGGTTGAGACACTAACTTATGCCCTTGCTTAGTTGCTTAGCGTGTGTGCAGATGCTGGTTGTATATCATTCGAGAGGGCTTTCATGCCACGGTGACTAGATAGTTGTTCGATTAAATTCTTGTTACTGTATTCTTGTCAGGCTACCGTGTACCATTCCATTAGTGCTGTTATCACTATATATTTGTGGAAAGTAAGTTTTGTAATATTATGTCATTAGTTGGAGGAGGTGGACTTCTTTGGAATTGTAAATGCCATTGGTTTAGGACGATGGTAAAAACTCTAAAACACCAGAATGAAATTCGTTTTCAGAGCGCCCGAATTCTCTCAGTCTGTTTGCAGCTTGGTCCGGTCGTTTAATTTAAATGACACACTTTTCTTATTAGTCCGTTCCAATAAGAATGTCACATTTCTATATTTGCTTTTATTTTACATACTTTACTCTTAATGAGAAGCTTGTATAGGCATACAAATGTCATAGTAAAAATAAAGATTAGAAATTCTTTCCTATCTCCTCTCTACTGTAGAAACTCTAAGGAGTTTGTTATGCCATGATTAGTGATGAAGAAATTGCTATACATTAATTACATACTTTAAAAGGGCATCTTTTGTTTTTAAATAGTTAATCGTTTCATTGCTAATACATGTATTATTTATTTTACATTTTATCACGCATAAAATAATACATAAATTCACGAATAATTTAATATCGACAACCAAATACTGTATTAGTTTTTCTTATGCCTTTATACCGTTATGCGGTCAACTACACATCATATTATGTTATGCGGGACTAGGTTTTCCAAGATCACAAACGAAATGAACCCTAAATCTTTTTCTGATAGTTTTCATGTTCACCAATAAATAAAGCAAACGGACAAAAGGAGCCAACAAATGCACAACGAGATTAAAGAGAAAAATAGGGAAGAAAAATTGCACGAAATGAACATCTAGGCACGCAAGCACTCGCAAAAACATATAAGATGACAAATTTCTCTATGAAACTAGTAACAAAGTATGAAATTCGATATTATAATAAAGTAGTAGGGTCTGTTGAATAATAGTAATAATAATAAAGTAGTAGGGGATCAAAGAAAGCAATTAGCTATCAAGCTATCAAGGGTGTGTGGTACGAAGAGAAATATTTTCCATGGAAAAAGATTTCTTAGAAAATGTTTTCATGAAAAATGAGTGATTGTATCGCTTATTTTCTCTTATTTGGTTGGTGAGTGAAAATGTCTTTCCGGAAATTATTTTTAGTGTTTGGTTAGAGAGTATAAAATAACTTTTAGAAAAATAATTTTTTATACTACTCCCCCCCCTCCCCAAATACCCAACATTTTCATGACTCTATTTTCTTCAAGAATTTAATCATCCTTCTAAAAATTCATACAAACTCAAAAGGAACAAAATTTGTGCCCCATAACTAAAAGCAATACTCTTTTTTGGTTAAAAAAGAAAGTACTATTTTTACAACATGAAAATAAAGTACCCATTTAGTTGAAATGAAAGAAAATACTTTTTTTACACCATGAAAAGAAAATACTCATTTTGTTGAAATGAAAGAAAATACTTTTCTACACCATGAAAAGAAAATACTTTTCTTGTTGAAATAAAAGAAATAATTTTTACTACACCATTTTGTTGAAATGAGAGAAAATACTTCTTACTATATCCGTTTAACTAAAAACGGATAACAATCAAATTTATACGTGGTTTTAAGGATACATGATACAATTTGAAACAAACTGAGAAAATATATAAATTAATATTGGAATTGACTGTAAGAGAAATAAATGCAAACCAGACGAATCGTACAACATTGGCCCTCGAGTTAGGTCACCCACGAACCAAGTGAAGATTCCACTAATATATGAACAGAGCAACATAATATTGAAAGCTAAAAGAAGGTAGTGTATTGCTTTGTATTGCGTAAATGTAATGTGTTATACAAACGATCGGACCCTCTTTATATAGTAGGGGAGTCCTACTCTTGATACAATTCTAAATACAATAAAAAATCTCATGATTGGTTAATTAATCGGCCTCTTCTTGATACGTGCCGGAATTTTCGCCGTGATCCTCGCTCGATCACGGATACTTCAACTTTCCGTTATTTGACTTGGTAACTTTCCTCGAGTCTCGCTCGATCTCTATTTTGCTCGGTCTCGATCTTGTCCGATCTCAATCTCGATCGGTCTCGATCTTGGCCGATCTCGATCTCGATCGGTCTCTGGGTCACGAGCTCAGCGATCTAAATTCGCAACATGGCACGATATAACACGAGGTTGAACCTTGGCGTATCATGTTCCAGTATCGATTAGTCATACGAAAACCAAGCTCGGTTTTGACCGTACACAGATAGTCCCCTCGTTTCTCGGAAAGAAGCTGACAAGAAAAAAATATGAATTTCCGAACTCCGCCTCGATGAGTAATGACGTCAGCGACGAGCCTGACTATGACGCAAGTAACGAAAAGTCTCGTCAGTCGAGTTGCCAAGGCATTAAATGCCTGTCAGACGCTGGTCGGCCACTACGGGTTCGAACCGTCGCCATCAACCTATAAGTACCCTAGCTTTTTCTCATTCAAGCTTTTACGCTCAAAGCCCTTCCTACTCTTGCTTTTTCTTCAAAAAGTCCCTTTGCTTTACAATTTTCACACCCAAATTTCTTGAACTCTAATCAAACCACATACCATCCTAATTCTCCTTTCTCTTATTCTTTAATGGCGAAAACTTCCAAAATCGTGCTGCAAAAGGAGGCCGATTCTTCATCACGATCAGCCGGTGGTAAGGCTGCGACGAAGCCCCACCTTGAGGAATTCGTTTCGGCAGGGTGCCCAACTGTCACTGACTTTAAGGTCGAAAAGACCTCCTTGGTACCGGGCCGATGTGAGACGGTCTCGAGGTATATATGCACAATCACTGAAGACATCCTCGATAAAGTTAAAGAGGAATGTAACTGGGACAAAAAGCATGTAGAAGTTCTTTCTCCGAGGAGGTCCTCAAGACGGGGGGTGGGTGGGGTGCCGGTGTTATGACTTCGGATTCAATCTGCCGATTAAGGGATGTGTCCGAAGAAGAATAAGAAGATAATTCCAAGCTGGTGGCCCGTGTGCGGGTTGGTGCTTCGATACAAAAGTCCTCCGAACCGGAGTAGGTTGATGAGGGAGCTTTGGCTGAAGTTCCTGAACCAGAAAGAGTTGAGGCCACTCCTTCCAAAGATGAGATGGTCGAGAGAGAGACCAGGGGCGAGGCTTCCCGAGCAGAGGGAGATGTCCCGAGGGACGAGCTCGGAGTGATCAATATTTCCGGATCCCTTAAGATTTCGGACGCTATGATCTGTGAGGCCAATATGTTGGAAAGCCTCTCTTAAAAGGGTCTTCAGGGGGCGATTGATATCCATGGCTTTTGGACGTGCTTGAGATTGTTGCCTTGGAGGATGTCACCGGGTTTGGAGATTTACCAATGCTGAAGAAAGTACCGTCATTGGGCGCTACTGGGTCTTCATCGAGCCCACAACTGGTGGACCGATTCCCCGACCTAAGTGTTAACCCAGGCCGCAGGCGAAATATAGTGCTTTCTGTCTCGGAGGATGCCCGGGTCTTCTCCCCCCTGGGGATTGCTAGCTACCTTATATGCTTGGTGACCAAGGAAGACCAAGCCGTGATGAATGCAGTGGGAGCTGCTTGCCTATTTAATGAGGCCCAAAGTGCTCTGAATCGGGTAACTTCGAGGGTCTCTCCATTATTTGTTTTAAACTTGAAGTTGTAGATAATTCTAACATCTTCTTATTTGCTTGCAGGGCTCGGTGTTGCATCACGAGGCTTTCCTCTGAATTTGGGAGGAGCACGAGGCTGAGGTTCGAGACCTCACTGAGAAAAGTGACACCTACAAGCGTCTCAGTGAGAAGCTTCAGGCCGATGTAGTAACGACTTGGGACGAGCATACCGAGATGGCTGAGCAGGTATTCCAAGTGCTTCATGATAGTGAAGATGAATTGGAGATAGTAACTAACGATATGATCCTGCAGGTTCGGCAGATGCTCAAACAGATCGGACGGCTCCAGCAGGTAGATGCGATACAGGCCGAGGCTGAAAAATTCAAAAAGAACATGGACATCCTAGCCTCGAAAAAGGAAACCGTCTAAGGACAATTGGAATCGGCCGAGACCCAGCTTCAAGCTGCAAAAGAGAAGGCCTCGGTGTAGGTCAAGAATATCAAGGAGCTTCAGCCTCAGTTGGATTTGGCCGTTTCTGATAAGGCAAGCTTGGCCAACGAACTCGAATTGTCCAGATCTGAGGTGGCCACGGCCAACACCAAAGCTGATGCTAAAGTGACCCAGTTTATGGTTGACGTCGAGGCCATCCATTCCAAGGCCAAAAGAATGGTGGATCATGAAAAATGGCAAGCTCGAAGGGAAGATCTCGAGGGAGTTCATGACCAGGGCTTCAATATTATGGCCGAAACCTAATGTGACAAAGCAGAGGAAGCCAAGGCTCGGAAGCTAGCTTTCCCTGAGGAAGACTCCGAGAGCTCAATGAATCCAAAGACGGGGAAGATCCCGAAGACGGAGATTCAACCTACGATGAATACCAAGCCACTTAGGACTTTATATTTTTGTTTTTCTTTTGCATTTTTTCTGAGGCCGTTTTGGCCGTTGTAAATTTTGCATTAGACCAATTTGGTCTTTTTAAAAAACTATTATATATAAATATAAGGCTTTTCTTTTTCTTTCAGCTCTCAAATTTTTCCTTTGCTTTATTATTTGTATTTACAAAGGTTGAAATGCCTTAGCATGAAACAATAAGGTTGTGTTCAATGGGTTCGAACAAACCTTGCCTTTATTGCCTTTCTGGGTTAAGGCATTATTGGGGTTCGACGTTACCAAAGTTTTTTCCCCAAAAATATCTTAAGTTTGAGACTTTGACGAGGGTAGCCTTTAGAACCGGTTGTGAAAGAATTTTTCTTTTTTGAAGCCTTTTTTTTATGGATTTCGGACGTCTCCGAGTCGTAGCCTTTTAGTTCCGGAGTTTCTCATTGGGCTTGTTTTACCGTTTTATCCGGGCTTGCCCGAGATAATAGTCCCCGAGTGGGGTGGCCGTGGCCTTTAGAAATCGGGGAGTTGCCTATTAGGTTTTTTGCCCCCTAGGCCCGATGACTTGGTTTGTTTGAGTTGGACCGCAGTCCCCGAGTGAGGGAGTGGTCATTCGTATTCCGGTTAGGTATCTCCCTTGGGCTCGTTATTTTCGGAAGTACGAAGCTCTTTAAGAGATGTAAAGAGGAATTTTTTTTAAAACATAAGATGTTTGCAAGGAAAGTACTTCTCTTTATTCTCGATCAAAACAATCATACGTGCGTACATGTTTATTCAAGGGATCGAGCAATCTATGTGGGCACGGTTCGTTTTGACCGTTTGACCCGTACAATAAATCCTATCTATCATGACCCTCCCTTATGAAGTAGTTTCCTCGCTAGAGTTGATATTCGAAGATAATTCATATCCGAGGGTAGACCCCTAGTATTTGAGGTTGATTTAAAAGGAACCACAAATATTGTTGAATTGATCTTCGGTGCCGATTTGTAATCGGGCTTGATTCTAAGTTAGCACGATTCATGTTGCCTCGTTGAAAACCTCGCCGAAAAACCCATTTTGGACAAAACCGGTCTAAAGGAAAAAGAGTGCAACATATGCTTTTAGACCTAACAACTTCATTCCATTCACCGAAACATCCTATGTCGTTTCTTGTTCGCCATATGCAAGTGTTAGTCTGAAATAAAAATGAAATAGAAAGGGGTCGTACCTTAGCAGTAATACAGTTTTAGGTGAGATACGTTCCAATTGCTCGGTAGTTGTTCTCCATTAATCATTCCGAGTTTGTAGGACCCTTTTCTGGTGACCTCGAGAATCTGGTACGGTCCTTCCCAGTTGGGACCCAATTTCCCTTCATTCGGATTTCGGGTGTTGATGGTGACTTTCTGATAGGTTATAAGTACCTTCATTTTATGTTTTGACGATCTAACAAACTTATTGTCAAGAACCATATAAGGAACCTGATGCACTCTTGGTACACAACCTAAATACCTGACTCAAGCTAGAGAGAGTTGTCAGAATTTTAGAAGATAAAGAATCAACACAGGGAACAGATGATCTTGGGTTCCCCTGGCAACAGTACGAAGTTAAATCTCCATAGCTGGAAAGTGACTGACTGCACTGCAAACAGTACAACACAACGCAACAATCATTTCCATTGGGAAGGACCTTGTACCATTAAGTGCTTACATCATTCAAGTGATTTCATCTATGTTGTATTAACATTAATCCCATAACAAAACATCACTTGAAAACTTGAGAATTCACTCAAGCACTCCAAGTAATTTATTATTAAGAATAACAATTCTCAAGTGTATCAAGAACAAAGTACACCGCTGCTATAGACCAGTTTCTATATCAAGTCTTTGTATGTCCTTAGTAGAATTGTAACTTTGTAATAGTTATTCATTGTAATTCCTAATTAGCTTGTCTAGAAGCATTGATTAGGAAACTCTTGTAAACCATAAACTTCAGTGTTTGTGTCGTGGCTAGAGTTAGTAATGTGTTGAAGTATTTGTAATAGGTGTATTACAAAGTGGCTTGTAATAGGAGTGTTACACGTTAGTGAGGGATTAATGAGTTAATTCCTAGGTTGCATAGTTTGTAATCTAAAAGGTTGCTCATAGTGAAGTTGAAATCCTACAAGTGTAGGTCGTGGTTTTTAATCCCATTGAGCTGGGAATTTTCCACGTAAAATTTCCCTGCGTCATTTACATTCTGTTGTGCAAGTATAATATGTGGAAACTATTATAGAACCTGGTTTCTATATAGTTTGGTGGATCCTCATATTCTATCACTTTCCTTAGCACTAAGTCCCCGACGTCAAAATATCGAAGATTGGCTCTTCGATTATAGTATCTCTCGATCCGTTGTTTTTTGGTGGCCAATCGAATGAGGGCGGCTTCACGCCTTGCATACAATAGTTCTAGGATCGTATTCATGGTCTCATCATTTGACTCTTTTGTTGCATATAGGAATCTGATACTTGGCTACCCGACTTCGACCGGTATAATAGCTTCGACGACATAAACTATTGAGAATGGGGTAGCCCCGGTACTGGACTTTGAGGTTGTGCGGTATGCCCAAAGAACTTCGGGTATTATTTCCTTCCACTTTCCTTTGGCGTCGGTTAGCCTCTTATTAAGATATTGGATGATTGTTTTGTTGGCCGATTCGGCTTACCCGTTCCCGCTGGGATGATACGGTGTTGACAGGATTTTTTTGATCTTGTGATCCTCGAGAAATTTGGTTACTTTGTTTCCAATGAACTATTTTCCGTTATCACACACAATTTTGGATGGCATCCCGAATCGACATATGATGCGATCCCAAATGAAGTCGATGACTTAATTCTCCCCAAATTTCTCGAAGGTCTGTGCTTCAACCCACTTAGAAAAATATTCAGTCATAATTTTTTTTTTTTTTAGCTTTACCTGATGCCCATGGAAGAGGCCAACGATGTCCATTCTCCACTTCATGAATGGCCATGTCGACAAGACCGAATGGAGTAGTTCCAGGGTTGGTGAATCATCGATGCATGTCTTTGGCATTTGTTGCATTTTCGAACAAACTCTTTCGCATCTTTTTCCGACTCTGATTACCTTTTGGACCAGTGATTCGACACCGAAATGATTTCCACAAGTACGCTTGTGAACATCCCTTAGAACATATTCAGTATCTCTCGGTCCCATACATATCCCTAGTAGACCATCAAACATTCTCCCGAACAAGGTTCTGTCTTCGGACAAGGTGAATCGTTCTGCCTTCGTGCGCTGGGCCCTTGATTCTATTGGATCTGAGGGAAGCTTCCTGATACGCTCAAATTACACCTTAAAATAGTTTAAGAGACCGATGTCAAATATAGTAATCCAACTAGGTTGGGATCGAATCCCACAGAGAACAATATGTTGGCGATTAGGAATGTAAGAGAATTATCACTTATCGCGCAATGCCAAACACTTAGATTTTGGTAGTGAAAAATATTTATACCTAATTGCAAAAATGTAAACTAACCTAGAAAGCAAGTAAAATGATCAATGGCTACAAGTATGGATGCATCGGGAATTACACTCAAGTAACGATCCAATGTATTTCATGATTTTACAAATATGAGCGAGTTTATGTTAATTAGCCATGGTTAATAATTCTTAATTAGCTTCTTCCAAAGACTAACAAGACTTCCTAATTGAATGATTACTAACCCAATTAAGAGATTAAGCACACCCGTATATGGCTACAAGTAGTTCAATCCTATTCCTAGGTAGAATCTATAAAATGAGGGTTCTCAAGTTCGTGTTAATTAATCTTTCCCAACCCCAAATTATCTTTCACAAAATTAATTCGGAGTTAATGGGAAAGTCCTAGGGTTAGCTAATCCCTTTGGAAACATTAAAGAACAAGAATAATTAAAGAAACAACAACTCACTTCATAAATAAATGAAAATCATTCAATACATAAGCACAACAAGGTATTTAATCCGCACTTTAAACATGAATATTTCCATAAACAAGATTTAGTATTGGAAATAAATACTACACACTTAAATATTCAATACAAAGCAAGGAAATGAAGAAACAAACATAAATGGGTAAGAAATCCTTAACCACAAGCTTGAAATCTTCAAAACCCAAGTGTGTGTGCAAACCCTAGCTTCAAGAACTTGTTCTCTTCTAGTGTATTTACAGAAAATATGCCAAAAGATACTGAAAATACCTGCTAGGTCGAGTATTTGTGGGCTTAAGATTGGGAAAATGTGAATCGACAAATCTGCCCAGAACTGATGCCCGTTGACTGCACCTGCGGACAAATCCTCGCAGGTGCGGCTCCGCGATGTGGATTCCATATCGCAGGTGCGGGCTCTGAGTGGACTGACTACTTCGTAAGTGCGAACCAAACCACTGCACATGCGGTTCCGCATGTGCGGATACCACATCGCAGGTGCGGTCTTGGTGCCTGTGGGAAACTTCAGCAGATGCGGTCCATCTCTTCGCAAGTGTGATGTCGCACCAACGGCCAATCATCCGCAGGTGCGGAATCACTGAAGGATTTTGTGCTTTTCCCACCAATTTGTGCTCAATTCCACTTCAATTCAACGCCAATCACTTCATGGCATAATTTCCCTGAAAGTCAAACAATACACACTATAAACGACCTCATGTTATCATTAAAGGATGAAAAATCTAACGAAAAGAGGCTAAAATGAGTGGTAATATCACCACTCATCACTTCCCGGTCTTCAAATACTCTATGAATTTAAATCTCCAATCCTAGGTCAAACTTGTGGAGTTTATCTCGGCGTGACCTTCTTCAACCACTGACCTCATAAGCTGCACGACAACCCCCAAATTGAGATCGTTGTCCTCGACCGATGACCCTAAGTTCGCAAGGGAATTGACCTCACTATTATGATCTCGAGGCACATGTTGCAAAGTCCACTCCTTAAATCGATGTAAAGTTACTTGTAACTTATCCAAGTATCTTTGCATTCATTCTTCTCTAACTTCAAAGGTTCCATTAACCTGATTAACCACGAGGAGGGAGTCACACTTGGTTTCGATCACCTCCGCTCCCAAGCCTTTGGCTAGTTCGAGACCTGCAATCATGGCCTCATATTCGGCCTCGTTGTTAGTCAATTTACAGTTCTAATAGATTGTCTAACCACGTTACATGTGGGTGGTTTTAGCACGATGATGAGTCTGGACCCTTTTGCGTTCGAAGCACCATCCGTAAAGAGGGTCTAGATTCCCGAGGATGTACCCGAGTTTACCAACAGTTCTCTTTCAACCTCGGGTAGTAGGGCCGACGTGAAGTCAACCACGAAGTTTGCCAAAATTTGAGACTTAATGGCTGTTCGGGGTCGATATTCAATATCATACCCGCTGATTTCTACGACCCATTTGGCCAACCATCCCGAAAGCTCTGGTTTATGAGAAATATTTGAAGTGGATAAGTTGTTACCACACTTATGGGGTGACATTGAAAGTAGGTTTTAGTTTCCTAGAGGCACTTATCAAGAAGAGCACCAATTTTTCTAGGTGGGGATACCTGATTTCGGCCTCACCTAAGGTCCGACTAACTTAATATATAGGAAATTGCGTACCTCATTCTTCTCGGACTAGGACTCCACTTACCGCTATATTTGTTACTTCCAAATACAAGTAAAGCTGTTCGTCTGCCCTTGGCATGTGAAGTAGCGACATGCTCGATAAGTACCGTTTAAGCTCTTTCAAGGCCCGTTGGCATTCTGGAGTCCACGTGAAGTTGTTCTTCTTCTTCAGCAATGAGAAAAATCAGTGGCTCTTATTGGCGGGCCTCGAGATGAATCGCCCAAGGGCGGCTATGCGCCCGGTTAACCTCTGTACGGATTTTATGTTGTCTACTACCGTGATGTCTGATAGCTTTGGTCTTGTCGGGGTTGATCTCGATTCCTTGATTAGATACCATGAATCCAATAAATTTTCGTGATTCAACCTCGAAAGCGCATTTTCCCGAGTTCAACTTCATGTTGTATTTCCTCAATATACTGAAGGTTTCCTGCAAATGCTTCAAATGGTCCTTTACACGTAGGGACTTAAGTAGCATGTTATCAATGTAAACTTCCATATATTTCCCTATTTGTTCTTGGCACATCCGGTTTACTAGGCTTTGATAAATGGCACCAATATTTTTTAACCCAAATGGCATTATATTATAGTAGTATGTACCATATTTTGTGATGAACGGGGTCTTTTCTTGATCATCTTGGTTCATCTGTATTTGGTTGTACCCGAAATAGGCATCGAGAAAACTGAGGATCTAGTGGCCGGTCGTGGCATCGATCATGTGATCGATATTAGGAAAAGAAAAAGAATCCTTGGGGTATGCTTTATTTAGATCTTTGTAATCTACACACATTATAAGTTTGTGTCCTTTCTTATGGACTACTACTGCGTTTGCTAACCATTCGGGGTATTTTACTTCCCGAATGGACCCTATTTTAAGAAGCTTGGTTACCTAGTCTTTGATGAAAGCGTGTTTGGCCTCGGACTGGGGTCTTCTTTCTTGCTTCACCCGATGGAACATCGGGTCCAAGTTTAGTTTATGGGTGGTGATTTCCGGTGGGATCCCTGTCATGTCGAGATGGGACCAAGCAAAGTAATCCATGTTAGCTATACGAAATTGGATAAACTTTTTCCTGATCTCGGGAGTTAACCCCGTGCCCAGGTATACCTTTCATTCGGGCATATGCTCGATTAGTATGACTTTATCCAGCTCTTCGACCGTTGACTTGTTGGCGTCGGAGTCATCAGGGACTATGAAGGATCGAGGGACCCCATAATCATCATCTTCGTTAGTCCTCTAGTTGGGTCGAGGCCGACTTCTTTGATTGCTATTCGGCCTCTTATTTTCTCTTCGAATTTTTCCCCTTCATCGATGAGAGTGCCTATATCGAAATTACTTCGTCGACGACAAACATTTCTTTGGCAGCGGGTTGCTCCCCGTAAACTGTTTTGACTCCCTATGGTGTCAGGAATTTTATAACCCGGTGAAGGGTTAAGGGAACTTCCCTCATGATGTGGATCCCAAACAGGGCGTTATACCTCATGTCACCCTTGATCACATGGAACTTCGTCTCCTGGATTGTCCCCGCCACGTTCACTTGCAAAGTTATCTCTCCTTAGTGGTTTCGCATGCCATGCTGAAGCCGTTTAGTACAAGGGCCGCGGGCATAACCTAATCCTATAGGCCGAGTTTTTCTATGACCCTCGATCAAATGATGTTGGACGAACTACCTGGATCAACTAAAACACGTTTAACTTGAGTCTTATTCATGAGTACAGATATTACCAGTGCGTCGTTATGAGGTTTCATGATCCCTTCTGCATCCTCGTAGTTAAAGGACAATGTTTCTTCTGGTATGTAATCCCGAGTTCGCTTCTCCCTCGTGATCGACACCTTGGTGCATTTGAACATTGTACCTTGGGGAACATCGGCCCTTTCGATAATCATGTGAATGATGTGTTGTGGTTCTTCTTACTCGTTCTGTTTGTTGGAATCTCTGTTCTTGAAGTGATTCTTGGCTTGGTCACTTAATAACTCCCGAAGGTGCCCGTCGTTGAATAACCGTGCTACTTCCTCCCTCAATTGTCTGCAATCTTACATTCTATGGCCATGGGTGCCATGATACTTGCACATATGGTTGGGATTTCTCTGGGCTAGATCGGTCTGCAGAGGTCGGGGCCATTTAGTATCCTTGATGCGTCCGATAGATGATATGATAATAGATGCGTCAACATTGAAGTTATATTCTAACAGCCGTGGTGCTTCTTTAGGTCCGGTATGCTTGTCGAAACCATTCTTGATCATGAGCCCTCGAGAGCTCTTGCCTCGATCATTTCTCCTTTCACCTCGAACATGGTTGTGCCCAGGTCCGTTGCCCCTATGATCTTCATTATATGGCTGGTAACCATCCCTGTTCAACCGTGGTTCTCAGTCGATGTCCCTTTTGACTATGTCAACATGCCTTATAGGATAAATGGACTCGGAAGGAGTCCTCAGCTGGTCGTCTTCGACTCTAATCTTCGATTGATACCGATTATGCACATCGGCCCAGGTAACAATAAGGTATTCAATCAAGTTCTGCTTCAACTACTGTGAAGCCACCGAGCTTCGTATATTTAATCCTTGAGTGAAGGCTCTGCCCAATCATCGGCGACTGGTGGTAGATCCATTCATTCCATTTGGAACTGAGACACAAACTCTCTAAGCATCTCGTTATCTTTTCGCTTTACCTTGAAGAGGTTCGACTTCATAGTCTCGACCTTTATGGCTCTGGCGTGTGCTTTTACAAAAGAATATGCTAGCATGGCAAAATAATCAATAGAGTTAGGTGGTTAATTATGGTACCATATCATTTCTCCCTTTAACAGGGTCTCCGCGAATTTCTTCAGTAATACAGATTCGATCTCGTCGTCCTCCAGATCATTCCATTTAATTGCACATGTGTAAGAAGTGACATGCTCGTAGGGATCGGTCGTTCCGTTATACTTAGGAATCTCGGGCATGTGAAACTTCTTGGGGATCGTTTTGGGAGCCGCGCTCGGGGGGAAGGGATTTTGTGCGAACCTTTTGGAATCTAAACCCTTCAATATTGGTGGTGCCCCTGGTATTTGATCAACCTTGGAATTATAGGTTTCCAACTTCTTGTCCTTTGTTTCGACCAATTCAACTTGCGTTGTTATTTCCTCGAGCATCTTCATGATTGCGGGATCTGTCCCTGATTAATTTTCGTTCGATCTCCTTGACACTGATTCGACCCTGTGAACAACTTCATGGGACGGCTCGGGCTCGGGCTCGATCATGCTTGGTGCATGATTTTGATTTTGGAGTTGTGCTATTGCAGCTTGTTGAGCCTGCAACATCTCGAAGATCACTTGAAGGATGATTTTGCCTTCATCACCTCGCTGTGTGCTCTGAGCAGCCGATCGAACATCCCTGCGGATGCTACTCTCGGGATCGACGCCCAAATTGCATTAATGGCCACATGGGAGATGACGTCGATTGGATCTACAGCCGGAACTCCATCGAGGCCAACTGGAGGTATGTCGTTCCCTGGTGCTATGTTGTCGTTTTTATCTTGATGACCGAAGTCATTGATTACGTGTACGGGTGCTGCTTGAGAGTTTGACATGTTGATCTTGGAATCAAAGATACTCACAAGAACACGTGTAAAATAGTGTGTGTTACGAAGGTTAGTACTAGGCAATCACTATTATCCTTAGCCTCATGGTGGGCGCCAAACTGTTTACCCCAAAAACGGATAACAATTGAATTTATACGTGGTTTTAAGGATACATGATATAACTTGGCACAAAGTGAGAAAATATATAATTTAATATTGGAATTGACTGTAAGAGAAATAAACGCAAACCAAACGAATCGTACAGCCTTGACCCTCGAGTTAGGTCACCCTCGAACCAAGTGAAGATTCCACTAGTATATGAACAGAGCAACAGAATATTGAAAGCTAAAAGAAGGAAGTATTGCGTAAAGGTAACGTGTTTTACAAATGATCAGACCCTTTTTATATAGTAGGGGAGTCCTACTCTTGATACAATTCTAAATACATTGAGAAATCTCATGATTGACTAATTAATCGGTCTTTTCTCGATACGTGTCAGGATTTACGCCGTGATCCTCGCTCAATCACGGATACTTCGGCTTTCCGTTATTTGACTTGGTATACTTTCCTCGACTTTCCCTCGATCTTTATTTTGCTCGGTCTCGATCGATCTCTGAGTCACAAGCTCAGCTATCTAACTTCGCACCATGGCACGATATAACACGAGGTTGAACCTTGGTCTATCATGTTCTCGATTAGTCATACGAAGGGCAAGCTCGATTCTGCCGTATACAATATCATTTTGTTGAAATGAAGAAACTAATTTTTATACATTATGAAATGAAAAGAAAGTACTTTTTGGTTAAAACGAAAAAAAAAAAACTTTTTTTTATATTGCGAAAAGAAAATACTCATTTGTTGAAATGAAAAACAAAAATGCTTTATCTATAACATGAAAAGAAAGTACTATTAATAATATGAATAATTAACCCAAGTAGACGTCCACCCAACCACTTACACTAAAAATAGTCGGTTGAGGTATAATATGTGCATAATTTATGTATTATATGTGTATAATTGTGTATAATTAATGTATATGGCTAGAGAAAGTAAACAATGAATGTGACTGTCTATTTGTGTAAAGGTCCCTAATAATATATCTATTTAAGGTAGAGTGGGGGTAGGGGTAGGGGTAGGGGTAGGGGTAGGGGTAGGGGTAGGGTGGGTTGGAGTGGGGCGAGGGTGTGGGAGTGGGTTGGTGGGGATGGGAAATGGGAGGAAGGTTGGAGAAGAGTTTTGGAAAATGTTTTCCTTTCTTGACATGGAAATCATTTTCCTCCCATTGAAGGAAAATGAGTTCATGAGGAAAATATTTTCTAAAATATTTAAGCCAACCAAACATAAGAAAATAAATATTTTTTGGGAACTTCAATTAAGTTCACAAATATTAATTGTACACAGCACATATATAATTGGATCATGACTAGTTCCAATCTCTTGTTCTTCTTTCTCTCTTCTCATCTCCGATCCTCTCTTTCTGCAATTTCTGCGTTTAATTAGTGTTATAATTCTTCCTCTTAACACTAAAGTGCAGACTGTGCATTGCTTCTATAATTGATGCTTATATATACCCATTGGTTCTTTTTCTAACATTATAAAATGTTAGGTGAATCTTGCCATAAAGGTATGCCTGCGGTTGCATGAAATCTGTCATGCATTGATCGACTATCATAATTAAGTAATATATGTTTCAGATCCCTCGTCACATAAATAGAAATATAATACATTCTTTGTTTTAATGTTTTTCTGTTTATACGTCGGCTATATTTAATATTCCAGGGGATGATATAGTATTTTCCTTTTGTTATAATGAGCTTAAGGTGTGTTTGGTACGACAGAAAATGTTTCTGTGGAAAATATTTTTCAAAAAAATGTTTTCTTGCAAAACAAGTAGCAATCTTATTCATTTTCTGGTGTTTGGTACGCAAATTAAGAAAAATATTTTTCCAAGAGTATTCTTAAATAATTTTGATGCAATAACATGAAGCCATAAACTTTCGAACCAACTACCTTCTGACCCACAAATTTCATAAACTTCTGAACAACAAAACTTTCGAAACCAACAAATTTCGAACCCGTAAACTTTATGATTTCTAAACCGTAAACTTCGAAACGCATAAACCTCCTAACTCATAACTTTGAAACTTGTAAAATTTTGAACCTGTAAACCGAAAGATACAAAAAGTAAAACTGAAAATATATCAATCTGTTCTCGGTGTGCGTGTGTGTGTGGGGGGGGGGGGGGGGGGGG
>ML285719.1:632-21200 GCA_005239495.1 Nicotiana undulata
GGCCCAGTAAAGTTTGAGAGTTACCAGTGTGGGAAGTGTTACGTTGTTTAAGTTTATCATGTCTTTATTCTTCGCATGCTTAAGGTTTTCCTTATCTTTATTAAGAAAATGTTTACAGGATTTTGTTGGAAATTTGTTAAAAGTGACGAACCATCGTTTCGTTCAGTATTAAATGATTATAAAGTACTATTGCAAGTTATACGTTGGCTGGCCTAGCAGGTTCAACGTTAGGCGCAGTCACGGCCCAAAGGGTGGGAATTTGGGTCATGACACTTGCGGACGCCTGCAGGTCTACCTCAGTGTCTCCGGTGGAGTGAAGGATACTCCCTCGATCAAGCTCCACTGGGTCCGCTACCGTAATCTGCACAACATAAAGAAGTGCAGGTGAAGCATCAATACAACCGACCCCATGTACTGAGTAAGTGTCGAGCCTAACCTCGGCGAAGTAGTGACGAGGCTAGGACACGACAATTAATAAACACCTGTGCAATTCGATAATGTAAAACGGGAATAACGGAAGGAAAATAACCAGTTAAGTGTAAAACGGGGGAGAACATGTTAGGGACAAGGGGAAAACAATTATTGAATCATAGAATGAAGCAACGGTCTAAGTATCAAAAATAACACAGGAAGTAAACACATAGAACAAACAAGTACACGGCATCACCCTTCGTGCTTTACTCTCATCCTCACAAAACAAGTGCACGGCATCACCGTTCGTGCTTTTACTCTCATCCTTACCAAAACAAGTAAATAAATAAATACACGGCATCACCCTTTGTGCTTTTACTCTCATCCTCACAATGCAATGAATAAATAAAATGGCACGACATTATCCTTCGTGCTTTTAAGAATAATATCATGACACGCATCACCCTTCGTGCTTTACACTTTCATCCTCACAATGCAACAAATAAATACACATCATCACTCTTTGTGCTTTACACTCTTCCTCACAATGCAACAAATATATGCACGGCATCACCCTTCGTGCTTTACACTTTTCCTCACCCAAATAATATCAAGGACAATAGTTTGGCAAGGAAAATAATAACATGTATCATAATCACAACATCCCGGCAAGGGAGTAACAGTGGAAACAAATACCATCCCGGCAAGGGACACAACTATAACCAATCTCGCTCAAGTGTAAAACTTAACAAAATAGTCCTCAACCGAACAGTTAATCAAAAATGTTCACAACCAAGTGTTTCCAATAATTGAATAACCTCCAAAATGAAATCTACTTCATAACATAGTACATAACGAAGAAAAGCACATATATCATGAAGACCGACTCACGGGCATGCTTGACAACAATGAATAGGTACTCGTCACCTCACCTATACATTGAACATGGGACAAACATGTAGCACATATGACTCAACACCTATTCCCTCAAGCTAAAGTTAGGCCAAACACTTACCTCGATGCCACGAACAGAATTCAAGCCTCAACTACCGCTTTACCTCTTGATTCCACCACCAACTCGCTCGTATCTAGCCACAAGTTACTTAATTATATCAATAAACACTAAATGAATCAATTCTAATGCATGGAAATGAGTTTTCTAAAGTTTTCCCCAAAAAGTCAAAAATCGACCCTGGGCCTGCTCGGTCCAAATTTTAAATTCGGACCAAAACCCGATTACCCATTCACCCCCGATCCATATATATAAATAGTTTTGGAATCCGACCTCAATTTGAGGTCTAACTCCCCAAATTTTAATATTCTTAGGTTTTCCCCAAAATTCTCAATTCTACCATGAAAACCCTAGATTCTAGGATGAAATCTTGTAAAAAGAAGTTAAGGATTAAGGAAAATGAGTTAGAAATCACTAACTAGAGGCAGTCAAGAACTAGCCTAGACCCACCACAGTCGCAGAGATTAGGAGTTTCTTGGGTTTGGCTGGTTACTACCATCATTTTGTGGAGGGGTTTTCATCCATAGCAGCCCCAATGACTAAATTGACTCAGAAAGGTGCCCCATTTGCATGGTCAGGCGAGTGTGAGGCGAGCCTTCAAAAGCTGAAGACATCCTTGACTTCAGCACCGATGTTAGTATTACCATCATATTTGGGTTCTTTCACGGGGTATTGTGATGCTTCTCGAGTTGGCCTTGGAGTAGTGTTGATGCAGGATGGGAGGGTGATTGCATATGTGTATCGTCAGCTGAAAGTCCATGAGAAAAACTACCATGTTCATGATTTGGAGTTGGCAGCTATGGTACATGCTTTGAAATTTTGGAGGCATTACCTATATGGAGTGCCGTGTGAGAATTTTACTGACCATCACAGCCTCCAGTACTTATTCAAGCAGAAAGATCTAAATTTGAGGCAGCGGAGGTGGTTAGAGTTGTTAAAAGATTATGATGTCACTATATTACATCACCCCGGGAAGGCCAATGTGGTGGCCGATGCATTGAGCAGAAAGGCGGTGAGTATGGGCAGTCTTGCGTATATCCTAGTTGGCAATAGATCGTTGGCTTCAGACATCCAGCCTTTGGCTAATCAGTTTGTGAGGTTGGATATTTCTCCCAGTAGTGTCCTAGCTTATACTGTCGCTCGGTCTTCTCTAATTGATCGTATCCGAGAGCGGCAGGATGATGACCCACATTTGGCGGTCCTTAGGGACACGGTTCGGCATGGCGATGCCAAGCAGGTTACAGTTGGAGATGATGGCATTTTGAGGATGCAGGGTAGGTTGTGTGTGCCTAATGTTGATGGCCTCCATGAATTGATCCTTGAGGAGGCTCACAGCTCCAAGTATTTTATTCACCCAGGTGCAGCAAAAATGTACTAAGATTTGAAATAGCATTATTGGTGGAGGAGGATGAAAAAGGACATTGTGACTTATGTAGCTCGTTGCTTAAATTGTCAGCAGGTAAAATATGAGCATCAGAGACCTAGTGGTTTGCTTCAGTAGATAGAGATTCCTGAGTGGAAGTGGGAGCGTATCACTATGGACTTCGTTGTTGGGCTCCCACGGACTCAGAGGAAATTCGATGTGGTTTGGGTTATTGTGGACAGGCTGACTAAGTCCGCACACTTCATTCCTGTGGCTAGTACGTATACTTCAAAGCGATTGGCTGAGTTGTATATTCGGGATATTGTTCGCCTTCATGGGGTGCCCGTGTCTATCATTTTTTATCTGGGTACGCAGTTTACTTCGCACTTTTGGAGGGCAGTCCAACGAGAGTTGGGTACCCGAGTGGAGTTGAGTACAGCATTTCACCCTCAGACTGACGGGCAGTCCGAGCGTACCATTTAGATATTGGAGGACATGTTTCGCGCTTGTGTTGTCGATTTTGGAAGTTCATGGGATCAGTTCTTGCCGTTAGCAGAATTTGCTTATAATAATAGTTACCGGTCGAGCATTCATATGGCTCCTTATGAGGCATTATACGGTAGACGGTGCAGATCGCCAGTTGGATGGTTTGAGCCAGGAGAGGCTCGGTTGTTGGGTACCGACTTAGTTCAGGAGGCCATAGATAAGGTCAAGATTATTCAGGAGAGACTTCGTACAGCTCAGTCTAGGCAAAAGAGTTATGTCTATCGTAAGGCTCGTGATGTAGCATTCATGGTTGGAGAGAGAGTATTGCTTTGTGTGTCGCCCATGAAGGGTGTTATGAGGTTTGGGAAGAAGGGCCAGTTGAGTCCTAGGTATATCGGGCCGTTTGAGATTCTTGATAAGGTGGGAGAGGTAGCTTACAGACTTGCATTGCCTCCAGGGTTATCCTCAGTTCATCCGGTATTCCATGTGTCTATGCTCCGGAAATATCACGGTGACCCGTCCCACGTGTTAGATTTCAGCTTTGTCCAGTTGGACAAAGACTTGACTTATGAGGAGGAGCCGGTAGCTATTTTAGACCAGCAAGTTCTCCAATTGAGATCTAAAAGTTTTCCTTCAGTTCGAGTGCAGTGGAGAGGCCAGCCCTCTTGGGAGTCCGAGTCGTACATGCAGAGTAAATACCCACACTTGTTCGCCACTTCATGTAATTTTCTATGTCCGTTCGAGGACGAACGTGTGTTTTAGAGGTGGAGATTGTGATGACCCAAGGGGTCATTTTATATAATTAGACTCTGTTCCATGCTTAATATCCATAAAAAGCCTAAAATTAAATACCTCATTTTGCGTGTGCAGTCTGGGCGTGAAACCGGAAAGCTTGTATGCGAAAATATGAGAAATAATAATTTTTAGTTTAAATTTGATAAAAGTTGACTTTGGTCAACATTGTGAATAAACGGACCCGGATCCGTGTTCCGACGATCCCGGGAGGTCCGCAGTAAAATATGGGACTCGGGCGCATGCCCGAAAATGAATTCCGAGGTCTCAAGCTTTAAAAATCAATTTTTGAAAGAAATTGTTTTGCTGAAATGTTCATGAATTAAAGAAATGAAATAATGCTAAAAATCATCGGAATCGGGTCCGTATTTTGGTTCCGGAGCCCGGTACTGTTTTGTTATGATAGTTAGAGGTTAACGGTGAAATTTGGCGAAAACGGAGTTTGTTTGACGTAATTTGGACATCCAGTTGAGAAATTATGAACTTTAAAAGTTTTTGTTAAAAATGAGGAGTTTTGAGGTATAATTCGATGTTTATGATAGTATTATGGTGTTTTGATTACTCGAATAAGTCCGTAATATGTTTCCGAGGTTGTGTGCACTTTTGGTTGGAGGTTCCGAGGGCTCGGGAAATTTTCGGGTAGGTTCCGGGATGCCTTAGACTTAGAATCACAACTGTTGCAGGTCTGAGGAGTCAGGCCTCTGAACCTCCTAGCACGGTCCGCGGTGCTGCCTTCGCGGTCGTGGTCGCCTCAGCGCGGTCTGCGGTGGAGGAACTTCAGAGAGTCAGCAGCAAGGCCTTCGCGGTCGCGGTCGCTCTAGCGCGGTCCGCGGTGGAGGCCTGGGAGGGGTGTCTATATAAACGAGATTTTTAGTTATTTTCAATTTTTCAAAATCCTAAAAACATAAGAGGCAATTTTCTAAACACTCATTTTTCTCCAATCCAATTGTAAGTGATTTCTAACTCGTTTTCTTTACTCTTTAACATCTTTTTACAAGATTTCATCTTAGAATCTAGGAATTTTCATGGGGAAAATTGGGAATTTTGGGAAAAACCTAAGAACATTGAAATTTGGGAATTTAGACCTCAATTGGGGTCGGATTCCAAAACCAATCATATACTCGGGATCGGGGGTGAATGGGTAATCGGGTTTTGGTCCGAACTTCGGATTTGGACCAAGCGGGCCCGGGGTCAATTTTTTATTTTTGGGGAAAACTTTAGAAAACTCTTCTCCATGCATTAGAATTCATGCATTTGACACTTATTGATATAATCAAGTCACTTGTGACTAGATACGAGCGAGTTTGTGGTGGAATCAAGGGGTGAGGCAGTACTTGAGGCTTGAATTGGGTTCGTGGCATCGAGGTAAGTGTTTGGCCTAACTTTAGCTTGAGGGAATAAAACTCCCTACTTGTTTGTTATGTGAATTGCATGGGCGTGGTGTATAGGTGTGGTGACGAGTATCTATGCACCACCCAAAGTGTTTGCTAAAATATGATCCACTTTCTCGTTCCCCACTTATTTGATTATTGTCTAAACTGATACAGGTTCATTATTGTTCCTGTGAATATTTGTCCTTGTTGAATTGTTGTTAGTATTGTTGGGACTATTTAGGAAAAGTATTGGTTTTTGAACTGGCTTCCTCGTGACATAAATATGGTTGAGAGGTTTGGTATTATTTTATGGAATAAGTGCATATATTTGATATTCTTGTTGGTTTCTTGGTTGAGAGGTTATTGATGAAGTCATGAGAAAAATGCAGTTTATAAGTTATAATGGTTGAAATAAAAGTATTGTGAAAGGCTTGGCCTGAATCGTGAAAGTTTGAAATATATATATATATGACTGTGATAAGGGTGGACAGAAGAAATAAATATATATGACTGTGATAAGGGTGGACAAGAGAAATAAATATATATATGACTGCGATTAGGGTGGACAGGGAAAATATAGATATATGACAGTGATAAGGGAGGATATTTACCTTTATATTTTACTGATCTTTTAAGAAAAAGAGAATCAAAGGGTGAAAAGCTAAAATATTTATTTTACTACTCTTTAGATATTTTTGTACTATTGTGATTCAAAGTTAAGCTTTGGAACTATGAAGGGACGTTTGAGAATTGGTTATAGCTGAGTTATTTTATTTTATTTGGTTTCAACACTTAATTATCTACTTGTTTAGATTTCTTTCTTGCTCATTATTTATCGTTGCTAAATATTATATTATTGAAGCTCGACTTAACCTCGTCACTACTTTGCCGAGGTCAGGCTCGGCACTTGCTCAGTACATGGGGTCGGTTGTACTTATACTACACTCCGTGCTCTTTTTGCACAGATCCAGGTACTATTCAGCAGTAGAGGATTCTAGGGCGCCCNNNTAGGACGACCACCCGATTTCGTTTGGAGACACGAGGTACATCTGCCGGCGTTCGCAGATATCCGAGAGTCTTCTCCTATATTTACATGTACTGTTTTATATCATTCAGAACAGTTACACTATTTCTTTCAGACATTCTTTGTAGTATTCTTTAGTTGTTTGTGGATTGTGACACCAGACCTTGGGGTAGTTCTAGAGTTGTTATTATAAATATTCTCGTGGTTCGTTTCATTTAGTTGGTCAGTTTTATTATTTTATTTTGTGGTTGTTGGGGATTAATCTGATTAAGTCCAATTAAATTAAATTATTTATGCTGAAGTAATTAAGTAAGAAAAATTAGTTAATCGACTTCTAACATTGGCTTGCCTAGCAAGTGTGGCGTTAGGCTCCATCACGATCACTAAGGTTGGGAATTTGGGTCGTGACACCTCATTTTTTTTTTTCAAGATTAAGACGTCTGAATCTGAATACACATCTGATTATCAAGATGTGTATTAAGATTAAGACATCTAAATCTGAATACACATCTTAATATTAAGATGTGTATTAAGATCTGAATACTAAATGATTAAGATTGTTTGGTTTTCAATATCTGAATGTATAAATTATCTTTATCTGATAATTAATAAATATAAAATATAAATGAAATAGTAATTAATCTAATACTTTATCAATAAAATATATAATTTTTTAAAATATAGTAGTTGCTGGTGGTGATGGCTAACAATGGTGCTTGTGAATGCCGACTAGAGGCGGTGGTTGGTGGTAGGTTTGATTGATGGTGGTGGTTCAGAGTAATAGCTAGTGGTGATTAGTAGTGATGGCGATTATGATTGAGGATAATAGTTGTGAGTGGTAATAGTTAATAATGGTGGGTGGTGGTGGTAGTTGTGATTGAGGAAGGTGGTGGTAGTTTATAATGATGGTAGTGCCGGTTATGATTGTCGATGATGATGGAGTGGTTAGTTGTGGTGGTTGAGGTGGATGAGTGTTCGCGATTGAGAATGGTGATGGTGGGAATGGCGCTAATGGCGGGTGGTGGTAATTGATTATGGTGGCAGTTATGATTGAGGATAATGATGGTGATGGTGGTTGAGTATGGTGGTGGTGGTGGCATGGTGGTAGTTGATAATTGCAGGCACGACGACAATTAATAATGAATATGGATGATAGCATCTTAATGAAATTAAGTCTCTGTTATGTATCTTAATCATATAGACCTATTCAGACTCATTAAGTGGTTGTGAAGTAATAAATAAATAAATACAGATCTTCCCTTCTTGCTCATCTCCTCTCAAATCTTTGACTAACCAATTCTTTCTTTCAAAATTTCTTCTTCAGCCATGGTGACCAGCCTTATGTTAGTAAATTGTTATTTTCATCGCTCTCTTTGTTATCCATTTCTATTTTATAATTGCTCTTTCTTATGTCAGATTGGTGCGAATAATTACCTGGATCACTAATAATTTTCTTTATAAAGTCGAAATTTCTATTACTGATATTAATGGTTTAAATTTACTGATAATTGGCTTACTTTTGGAATATTGTTGTGGAGAAGATTTTTTGTTTTATAAGTTTGCTTTGATTTTGGAGCAATAATACAAAATATTTCGTCGGTGTTTTAGGTTATTATGGTAATTATGTCCGTCTCGAGTTTATTTACATTCATCTTTTAATTCTACGTTCTCATGTTTTGACACTTTTTCTTCTACTCTAGCAAGACTCTTCAAGACCAGATTTAGAACTTTAGTCCTCTACGAGCCTTTCAGCTTCGGTCCTGCATTGAGAAAATGTTATTTTCCTTTTCACGTGCAAGATAATAGAGAAAGATTGATGTATAAAATGCATAGGTAGCTGATGATTTACTTGAGCATCTTTTTTTCTTTTTCTACAATTTTGAGAAAATGTTATAATACCTTTTTGCTATATTATTCTCTCAAATTCGACCAATTGTATATGCCATCTTTTCTAAGATTTTTATTATTCATAACTTTTTACTAAATTGTGTTTTTTATTTTCTAGATGGTTGAGGAAATGCTATGATGCCTTTTGTGTGATATCCTATTCATTAATTAAGTAATTACTTCTATAACCAAAATTCGAGAGATAGGATCTTTACATGATTAATTTAGGAGAACACTTCATGGTGAATTGACCGCATAATTGGTTATAGATCTCCGACTCTCAATTATTCAGGCCATATTATGTTCATGTAATAAATCAAATTAATGTATTTATTTAATTACTAATATGCATTTACAAAATATTACTATTTTCTATAGAGGAGATTGTTAATAACATTTAAGTATAACAACTTGTCACAAGGCCCAGGCATAAAGCAAGTGTACCTGCAGTTACTAGGTGTATTACCAAAAGTTCTATAGAAAGGATTGATGTGTCAAAACCAGGCAACACCAAAAGTCATCTTCACCATGTGGCTCCAGGAGCAAGGGAGAATATTAACAACTGATAGACTGAAGAAATGGGAAATGTAGATACCAGACACTTGTTGTTTCTGCCAACAAAAATCAAAGACGCGAGATCATTTGTTTGTTGAATGTGAATATGGTAAATGCCTATGGCAAAGGCCCATGCACTAGCTGCAAATTCAGTATCCTCCTATAGACTCATGGGCAGCAAATCATCAATGGATAGTTATGAAAACTAAGAGCAGAACTCAGGTGGCAAGAATACTTAAGCTAATCTATGCAGAGTATATTCATGCACTGTGGATTATTCCCTTGTTCCCTGTATTGGTTATGTTCTTTATATCTCGTCTAGCAGAAACTAATCGAGCTCCGTTTGATCTCCCAGAAGCGGAATAGAGGTCTTTCCAGTAAAAGGAGGTCGTGTACCACAGTTCGAGTTAAAAAGAAGAAAGGATCTCTCAATTCCCGGGCGATTGCACAAAAAATTCGAATTCCTTTTGGATCCAAAACGTGATTAATGCGTATGAGGCCTATACTGGTGAGGTATGCGGCCCTAACAAGGATTATGAAATGCATTTCTTAAGGAAGGTGGAAAGAATTGATTCTCTCTCATGAGGAGTGCCATTACTAAGAAACTGAAAGAAGCCTCAAAAACAGAAGAAAGGGTGGAAAGTGAGGAAGAAAGAGATGTAGAAATAGAAACAGCTTCCGAAATGAAGGGATATTCAAATAAAGGGGAGCACCTTGCTATCATGAAAACGCCAGTTGTTACCATAGTAGCTGCATGAATCAAAGCGGATACTGGAGTGGGTAGCATGAGGCACGTGGAATCTCGTGTGAATCAGCAAGGACCACCTTGCAGCGCGGCGTAGAGCAGTTTGGTAGCTCGCAAGGCTCATAACCTTGAGGTCACGGGTTCAAATCCTGTCTCCGCAACATCTTGTTTTGCCAAACTATTTTAGTTCAATCTCTAAGGCGGGTTTCCGCTGAGAACGGAATAGTGTTCGTGTCCAAAGGTGAACAAAGCCCTAGCTTCTAGAGTTCGCTGCTTTTCCCAGGCCCGGTTATAGAGCACTGAACAAAGCGACTATCAAGAACAATTGGAATTCTCACATTTATTTGGAAGATGCTTATTTCGGATGGGTCACACCAATAGGATGGAGTTTGTACACATGCTTCTAGAGCTACTCGATTAGCTACGGCAGCTGGCGCATTACCCCAAGGATGTCCTAAAGTTCCTCCACCGAATTGTAGTATGGAATCATCCCCAAAGATCTCGGTCAGAGCAGGCATATATCAAATGTGAATACCTCCTGAAGCCACGGGTAGAAGAGAATTTTCGGATTTTTGAGATGCAAACTACTGCATGGGTGGTCCTAGCTAGAAGTGTGGCTTGCATATGCAACTTCACAGCTGAAGGATATACGCGAGTGTTGTATAGCAATTGCAAATATTAGTGCGGTATAGAATGTAGGTGTTTTTTCTGTTGGATACTTTCTTTTATAAAGTAAACTGGGATGTTCCACTTTGATTTGTAAATGTTATATTGGTGGTTAATACAAAAAGTTTAATTACCAAACAAAAAAAAAAAATTAAGTAGGAACCAAGGGCGAGAAGACATACGTTACATATTTTTTCTCTATAAAATAAGTGTTAGCTTCCCTTCCCAATATGACATTTTATTCATTCTAATTCCTTTTTATGTATGTATCTTTTCTTTATATACATCTGATTTTTATTTTATTTGCATGTTTGTCTAATATTAAACTTTTTTTTAAAATATTTTGTGCTAATTTTTTTTTATCTATTTTATATCAACTAATTTACAAAATGAAATATTTTACCGCACGAAGTACCGATCAATTAACTAGTTTTTAGAATAAGTGTGCAACAAGTTACATAAATTTTGAAGAAGAAAAATGTAAGCTCAAAACTAATTAATGGTGAGCTTATGGTTCAACAACACATACTTTATACATGAATATGAACAACGTTGGCTATAGTGGAAAGTGCTACTCGTCTTAAACTTTGTGCCTTATGTTTAAAAAATGCATCCTCCTCTTTTAACAGTTACATACATGTCAAAAAGTTGTTGTCGAATAAAAGTAGAATTTTGTAGAAAGCTGTAGAGAAATTCGATCAACATATGTCTTCCTTAAGATGGCTAGAAAATCAATGTCAATTTTATGGCGTACAACTGCATAGAAATAGTAATTAATTGTGATAGAGATAGATAATAATTATTGAGATTAATAAATTTGATTCATATTTATTGTCACGACCCCAAATCCTAACAGGTCGTGATGACGCCTATCGTGGAACTAGGCTAGCCAACCATCACCTTACTACGCGTTTATTCAATTATAACAGTTCACAATTTAATAATAAGCATGCAACCATAGCATAAATAATATAATTAAGTCTTAGCGTTCCCATATTAGCCTAAACAAACCTCCCAAGAACTGGAGTCAAAAAAATAGTCATGAGCATCTAAGAATAAATAAATCTAACTCTGCTAAAACTATAATATATGTCTCTGAATCAAATGCTAAAGCTAAATAAGGAAGGGAAGTGGAGAAGCTGTGGACGCTGGACAGCTACCTCGAAATCCCGTGATCTGCTGCTAACGAACAAGGCAGCTACTGGTCCAAATCGGTACCTGAATCTGTGCACAGAGGCACAGGGAGTCTTTATGAGTACGCCAACTCAGTAGTAATGAAATAAATCACAGTCTGAGAAATATAAAACACACAGTACAGATACACAATTTCACAAAACCAGTAAAACACCAAATCACCATGTAGTATTCATCAAATAATAAGTTCGAAATCAGTTTTCAGAAATCCTTTGAAAACAAGTGCGACATCAGTATATCTCAGTAAAATTCTCAGTAAAAACCAGTTTGAAAATGAAATAAATCATAGATCGAAAACATAGTAAAATCATCATAAATCTGCCCCTCGGGCCAAAATCATTTCTCGTAACAGTTGCCCCTCAGGCATTCTCTCAATCACTCAGTATCAGCCCCGCATGCAATCATCATCACTCAATCGGTACCAGCGCTCACTGGGGGGTGTACAGACTCTGGAGGGGCTCTTACAGCCCAAGCGCAATAATAACATAAGGCCTGAAAGCCTCCTCACCACTCTCCTGAGGCCTGAAAGCCTCCTCACCACACTCCTGAGGCCTAAAAGCCTCCTCACCTCTCTCATAAGGCCTGAAAACCTCCTCGCCTCTCTCATAAGGCCTGAAAGCCTCCTCACAACATAGGCCTGAAAGCCTCATTCAGTCAGACACTCTCAATTTTCCCTTAGTCCATGAACATACCGGGTTCTTGACCCAAAATAGTGTTTTATTTTTCAATAAACAGTATCAAAATACTCTGAGTGTCAAAATAATTTATCAGGAAAAGACTGAGTGTAAAATCATAGCATATCAGTGAAAAAATATAGTAAACACAACTCCCAAGGGGTAAACAAGTCGGAATTAGGCCCCAAACGTGGCTTACAGCCCAAAACATATCATAATATATAAATACTAATTAAGCAAAGGCTTAAAAATCGGTTTTGCAACTCAATAGTCGCCTAAATAGGAAATATGTTTCCAAAGTTTCCACCTTTTCATTTCATAACCCGTGAAAGGGTGCATAGTCCGGGGTTTCATAACCTCAGGACAGGATTTAAAGACATTACTTACCTCAAAACTAGCCCGAAACTACTCCACAACACGATTGCCTCTCGAATCAACCTCCAAAGGCTCCAGATCTACCAAGTTCAAATTTTTATCATTAATATATGCTTAAGGAACAATTTCCAATCGAAAGATATCAAATTTAACCCAAAAACCCGAAACCGGTCAAAACCCGACCCCCAGGCCCGCATCCTGAAACTAAGAAATTATTATAGAAAAGTGTTATTCGTCCTCTCACGAGTCCGTACATATAAAGAACACCAAAATTGGAGTTCGTATGACCCCTCAAATCGATCCCTAAAGGTCTCATAATCTCAAGCCCTAAAACCCAATTTTTCTACTGATTTTCCATGAATTTACACTGGTTTTATGTTCTATAATCATCCATAATCGAGTTAAAATGATCAAAATACTTACCTCTATGAAGAACAAGGATTTCCCTCTTCAAAAATCGCCTCAAGAGCTCTTTGTCCGTACAAAAATAGGGTAAAAAGGGTTTGGGTCGCGGAAGGGTTTATTTTATATTTGCCCAGTTATTTGTTCATTGCGAACACGGCCCCCTCCCCGCGTTCGCGAAGCACAACCGTCTCCAGGCCTCCATTACCCTACGCAAACGCACCAACTGGGTCGCGTTCGCGATGCACAACATGGTCCACCTTCCGCGAACGCGGTCGCCCCTTCGCAATCGCGAAGGCCAAAATCCCTGGGGTCCCCAATCTTCTTCGCGAACGCATTCATTCAACCACGAACAAAGGGCTTCCTCTCCCTAGACCTACGTGTTCACACCCGTCTCTTCGTGAACGCGAAGAACAAACTTGCAGCCTCCCCAGATAACCCTTCGCGAACGCAGGATCCCACCCGCGAACGCGAAGCATAGTTTCTCTGCAACATCACACCAGCAAAAACAGCATTTTCCTCAAGTCCAACTGAGTCCGTTAATCACCCGAAATCAATCTCGAGCCCATCGGGACCCCAACCAACTATACCAACACATCACATATGATCATTCAAACTTAGTTGCACTCTCAAAACACTAAAATTAACATCAAAACACCAAATTCACATCGAATTCAAGCCTAAGAACTTTGATATTTCTAAAATCCACCAATGATGCCGAAACTATCCAAATCGACTCCGATTGACCTGAAATTTTGCAGACAAGTCCAAAATGACATTACGAACTTGTTCTAACTGTCGGAATTCCCTTACGACCCCGATAGCCTATTTTCCACTGCCGACCGGAATCCCCAAAAACTAACATTCGCCAATTCAAGCCTAATTCTACACCGGACATCAAAAAATTATTCTGAACATACTCCTAAGTCCCAAATCACCTAACAAAGTTATTCGAACCATAAAATCCTCATTCCGAGGTTGTTTGTCAATAAGTCAACTCTCAGTTGATTTTTCCCATTTTAAGGCTATTTTTAAAGGCTAATTGACTGAACTCTCACTACAACCATTCGATTTCAAGCCTATCAACTCTAATACATCAAATACAGTATAACCAATATATAACAAGTCAATAACAACAAGTATAATGCAGGTTTTACGTAACGACAGACCGGGTCGTTACATTTATAAATAAATCAAAATTGTTGAATCCTTTGTCAATTTTGAACCCTTTCATCTGTGAATTTGATAGAAGAACATTGATTGAATTGCATAAATATAATAGTATCAGTAATTTTATGTCACGACCCCAAAACTACCCCGGCCGTGATGGCACCTATCGCGGTACTAGGACAGCCAATTCAACACTTATAGTATAAGGAAAACATTTCATTTATATCAATTCGAAACTGATACCTCATAAAAATTTCGTTTAAGCATTTTTAAAATAGACAAAGATATACTGAATATGAGATACAACCCAAAATCCGGAGTCACTAGTCATGAGCATCTATAGACAATACAAATTTGGAAAATAAGCACTATAATAGTAAGAAGGAGAAAGGCAAGGTTGTGGACGCGTGCAACTACCTCGCAAATCTCCGTGAATCTCTGAGACAGTAAATCAACTCTCAATCAGCCCTAGCACCTGAATCTGCACACAAGGTGCAGGGAGTAATGTGAGTACGCCAACTCGATAAGTAATAAAAGTAAATAAAGTCTGAGAAATACGAAACACATAAAGTACATCATAAATCCACAACAAGTACAGTCCTTCTTTCAAAAATCATAGAGATGTCAAATCTTGACGCTTAAAAGCCGATTTCAGTGAAAATCATTGGAAAATGTAATTTCCATCAGTTTCAATAATATGTCCAAGAATTTTAGTATAAAAATGATATAATTCATAAGTAGCCTCTCAGAATCAGTCCCTCAGCATGCCTCACAATCACTCGTAATTAGCCCCTCGGGCAATCTCACAGCCACTCACGCCTCCCAATCACTCGTCACTCGGCACTCGCACTCAGTAGGTACCTTCTCTCACTGGGGTGTACAGACTCCGGAGGGACTCCTACAACCCAAGCGCTATATCGTTGCGGTGCGCAGCCCGATCCAACATATCTTGCTGCGGCGTGCAGCCCGATCCATATATATATATATATACAACGTTGCGGCGTGTAGCCCGATCCTATAATATATATACAACGCTGCGGCGTGCAGCCCGGTCCCATAATATCCACACAGGCCCTCAGCCGCACTCAGTCAAAACCTCTCAAGCCACTCGGGCTATCAGTAAAATAGCGTGCTCGGCCCAAAATATCATTTTATGCATCAAATAGTGTAAATAAGACTGAGTTTCGAAATCAGTTAAACATAGCATGACTGAGTGTAAATATTAAGTCAACACAGTAACGAAATAGCAGTAAAAATCCTCTAAGAGTCCAAACAACTTGGTACGAGGCCCAAATACGGCATTCAGCCCAAAACATAGTAATAATCTCTAAAACGTAAAGTATCATATGATTTATGGCCAAATACGCAACTTAACAGTTGCTACGGGACGAACCAAGTCACAATCCTCAACGATGCATGCCACACACTCGTCACCTAGCATGTGCGTCACTCCAAAATAGTGATACCATGTGAAATCCGGGATTTCATACCCTCAGGACAAGATTTACAATCATTACTTACCTCAAACTAGATGAAAATCTAGTCCGCGGTGCCCTTGCCACTCGACTCGGCCTCAAACCGCCCCGAATCTATCAACAATTAGATTCACATCATCAAGATACGCTAAAGGAACAAATCCCACTAGAAAATAACCAAATTACATCAAAAATCCCGAAGTTGGCCAAACCCGACCCCGGGCCCACGTCTAAATCCGATAAAAATCACAAAATCCGACAACCCATTCAACCCCGAGTCCAACCATACCAAAATTACTAAATTTCGATAACAATTCGGCCTCCAAATCTTCAAATCTTATTTTCAAATCCCTAGGTCCAAATCTCCAATTTACACCTCAAAAACATGTGATCTAGTCGGATTATTCGATGATAATTCATTATTATGGAGTAGAAATGATCACAAGTGACTTACCTCAAGATTTCTCATGACTTCTTGCTCAAAAAGTGCCCCAAACCGCATTATTTTAGTCCAAAAATGTGGAAATGAGATAAAAAACAAAACAGCTCAATAAAACACGATTCTGGTCGCTAAAAGTCCCAAATCTGGTCGCTAAAGATGCGCACTAGATCCTACTGCACCAACAATATTTATTTTCACTAAAAAGGCTCTAACTCCACCATACGAACTCGGAATTCGACGATGCTTATTCCTATGAGTAACAAATAATAATACGAACATAGTCCTTCAATCGAAACTTAATTCGGAGCTCATTTGCTCAGTGCGATACCCATTTCACTCGTTAAACAATTAACTCACGTTTCGCGTCAAAAATTCATCGCGACTTGATGATATTCGACCAAACTTTCCATATCACTCCTATAATTCATTATCAAAATCCCGGAAGTCTCGAAATCAAATTTCGATCTCTAGAACTAAAAATGGACCTTTGGATCATTACATGCTTATGCTCAAAATGTCAAAATCTTCCAAAGACTCTTCCAAACCTTATCTGAGCCTCATGGGACCCCAACCAAGTATACTAACAAGTCCCATAATATGACATGAACTTAGTCGATGCCTCTAATTACATCAAACAATGCTAAAATCGTGAATCACACCCTAATTCAAGCTTAATGAAACTAAGAACTTCCAACTTCTATATTCGATGCCGAAACCTATCAAATCAAGTCCGATTGGCCTCAAATTTTGTACACAAGTCACAAATGACACTATGAACCTATTCCAACTTCCCGAATTTCATTCCGACCCCGATATCAAAATTTTCACTGCCGGCCGAGAAACACCAAATTTCTAATTTCGCCAATTCAAGCATAATTCTACCACGGACCTCCAAATCACATTCCGGACGCGCTCCCAAGTCCAAAATTACCTAACGGGGCTAACCAAATCATAAAAATCCAAATCTGAGATCGAATACTAAAAAATCAAAACTTGGTCAAACCTTTCAAATTTAAAGCTTCAAGCTTATAATTGTTCTTCCAAATCTATTCCGATTATCATGAAAACCAAAACCGACGATTTACATAAGTCGTAATATATCATACGGGGCTATTCATTCCCGAGAACTAGAGAACGAAGTGCAAATTCTCAAAACGACTGGTTGAGTCGTTATATTTTAACATACCAATTGCATATCAAATGTTGACAGTTTGTTCTTTTAATTACTCGTACTTCACGAAAAATTTAACGCTTCTATAGATTTGAGAATAATTCACTTAATTTTTGGATGAGAATTTAAATATTATCTCATAAGTGTTCAAGTAAAAAAATTCATATTGAAGAAAATATAAAAGATAATAATTTTTTAAATAAAATATGTAACAACAACACAAAAATAGGAACCACAAATGTTTGTTTGTGCTCAACTTTACCACCATAGACACTTTGTTATGTACCTTTATAGAATATAATGAAGAATGTCAAAAAAGCTATTATACAAAAATATTATAAATATTGCAGATGACAGAACAAACAACCAAAGTTGAATAACTAAGAAAAATAAACTTACAAAATTGACACGCTACAAAGTCACCAAAAGCAAAATCAAACCAGCAAATACTACCAAAAAAAAAAGAATTGTATTATCTATTATGACATATTGTCTTACAAGAAGGGTGTAGCTATAAAGAATACTTAAACAATACATACACAATATCGTTAAGTCAAAATTAAGTTTTAATGCAGATGATGAACTTAACAATCATAATAAATAACAAAGTATTGGAATTAGTAAAAACAAATCATTTGATGTGTTTTCTAAATGAAGTAACTGATTTAATGCTGTATGAAATATAATAAAAAATTTGTTTAACAGCGCATTTTTCACATTAGCGCTATGTTTAACTTTAGAACTTTTCAAGAAATTGCATAATATAGATTAATAGGTTGCTGGCAATGGTCCGAATAAGACTAAAAAGAAGTCAATATTGCACCATAAAATAATCGAAACATATATACATATTGCAGATAGTGGTCAGCGAAGACGCTCTTTTGGGGAAAAATTTTTATTGCAAAAAGAACACAAAAAGGATAATAGGGCGAAGATACTAATGGAAAATAAGTATAAACAGCGGAAGTAAATAGCCAGGATCCCTTGCATGTAATATAGACAACACATAATCATAGATTTTAGTCAAACATAAAATCGATACTTATCTCTTGAAGCGTGATCACGATTGCGATTGGAACCTCCGCCACATGTTTTAGGGTTTAAAACCTTTTCCTAAACCTGTTGGGTCTTTCTTTACCACCAAGAAATAGAATTTCATTTAATTCCTAATTATTCGGGCACAACAGGACCACAATTTAATTAACGAGGCTTCCTATTATGGACTTAATTCGAAATATCCAAATTAATACCACCATAATAAATTACGAATTATTCCACTAGAAACTCGTAACTGCACCTCCTCGATTCAATTTCGAAATTCTTCCATTAAATCTTATTTAACTCCCCATGTTAAGATTCAGATACTAATCAAATAAATTAAATTAGTGACAATTTATTCATTGATTATTTCCTTTAGACTTTCTCTTAACTTATTTCATGTGACGGATAAAAAAACCCACTTGCAGGGTTTACACATGAAAACTTATAAGCTTTTATAAAGGTGTATCATCAATCTCTAAACCGAGACATGGATTCCATCAACTAACTATCACTTCGCCAATGTACATTATTGTTATCCAATTTATCAGGCATATTGACCCACGAAAGAATCTCACCTTTTAATAAATCAAAACAATAATAATGTACACAACTAATAATAATTATATCAAGATTAAGAGTATATGTGCATTTAATGGCTAGAGAGTTTATTTTATTAAGTCAGTATAAAATACTTATCTCTACTTGGTCCGGTCAATACATACAAAATGTACTAGCACAAGAAGTTGAAATTAAACCATTCTCATAATCAAGAAAAAAGATATTTAATCTTGTACTACAATCATGCATGATGGTATGTCCAATTCCATCATTAGATTGTGAACATGATCTTTATACTCATAAGAACCGACGATTTAATCTTCCATGTTTACTAAACTCTATACACTAAATCATCTACTATATAAGTAAAAGACACAGACGAATATATGATCTATTTAAAATTTTATTAAAATTGAATAAACAATTGTTCTATAATAAATACTATATCCAAACCACAATCCATGGTTAATAGTATATATCCCAACAATTTCCACTTAGACTTTTAACCATGATAATTATTAGAATTTATTATGTCTAAATGCATGGTTAATAGTATACCCTAACATATACCTTATTGTGTACTTATATAGTGTGCGGTAAAGAATGTAAAAAGATTGTGAAAAGAAGTTAGTATAATATTGAATATGAAAGCTAGAATTAATTATAAGGTAATCTACATTGCTATAAATAAAGAATGTAAAAAAAAAAAAAGACGTTACCATGAAAGATGAAAAAATATAAAGAGTGGAACTCAACAAATTCTCCATTTTTATTTTACCTTTGATTCTTCCTAACTATCCAAATCTGCATTGTTAAAGCTCCGAGAAATTAAGAATTCAAGAAAATGAAGAAGAGGGAGAAACCTTTTCGTTGGTAATTAAGGGGAACGTTTTTTATAAAGAGAATATGAATGGCCTAAACCTAATTGAACCCATTGAATTGATTTGATGAAGCAATAAAGTACTATAACATAAGCGGGTAACTTCTAATTTAATTTGAATATTATTTAATTGAAGACTCTTTTCAAAGATAAAATTGTAACTCGAATTTTAAAGAATATTCGTAATTCAACTTTGAAAGTAGGAATATCCTACTTTTAATATATCATTTTTATTCGTTAACAATTAACTGAGGAAGGTACTTCTCTGAGAATGTATTTATAAAATGGTTCTTTCAAAGTAAGTGATATCGTCATTCTATAACAAACCAAACTATTAAAAGGAGTGTTAGGGTTTCCTCTTGAATTTTACTTTCTTCGAAGGAAAGATGAAATATTTATTATAATTGATTTTTACTTTCCTAAAATGAAAGTATAAATTTTTCATATTCGACTAATTAATTCTTTTCTTGGAGAAAAATATTTTGCACTTTCACAAGTATTCTTTTTTTTTTTTTGGGTAATAAAGATAATATTATTAAACAAACATATGCGTACAGAGATTTTGGTGCCCAAGTGTCACGATCCAAAATCCCACCTTTCAGACCGTGACTGCGTCTAACGTTGAACCCGCTAGACAAGCCAATGTGCACAACACTTTGACATCTATAAAACAACGTAACAGTAATAAAGCCAATTAACTTTCCAACCTCTACTGGAATATCTCAATTTCCTTAACGTTCAACCTTTACCGAACATTTCCAAATCACTTCAAAAGTTTGTACAGCGGAAAAGTAATAATATTCCCAAAACGCATAATGAAATGATAAAGGTAACAACATCGCAAAATCCCAAAACCGGGGTGTCACAACCTC
>ML285720.1:0-16472 GCA_005239495.1 Nicotiana undulata
GTCCGTATTATGATTTGGGACTTGTTGGTATATTTGGACGGGGGCTCGGGTTGGCCCAGGTGCTAGGGGTGGGCATTCGGTATTTCGGTTCGGTATTTAATAATTTCAGTACGGTATTTCGGTATTCGGTTTCTCAATTGTGTATACCAAATACCGTACCAAAATATTTCGGTACGGTTCGGTATTTATTATTTTGGTTCGGTATGGTTTGGTACGGTTTCGGTTTAATATTCGGTCTTATTTCGCATTCAAGATGCATGACATGGTGAACAAAATGAATTTTTCTCGCTGATTTTCAGGTGATGCAGAAAGGCAACTGATGAATCTAAAACCATCACAGCCTCTCAATTTATATAGATTTTCCATCATCAGGCTTTTCCGAAACCAAACATTGAACTAAAATTTTGAAGATGGCAAACTAAAATCAAATTTCATCCGTGCCAAAAGCCCAAAACAGAAGTGGACGGGACAACACTTAACAGTTAAAATGCAGCTAATTAACAGTCCAAAACTGAACATCCAAAGACCAAAATACAGCTAATTAACAATTCAACTGTTACTGAACAGTTACAGAAAAAGATTCTCACACGGGACAACACTTAACAGTTAACAGTATGCTAATTTGGAGCACTAAAATGGAGCAGAAATGCAGAATAGAAAATTTTCACTGTTGGGACAGCACTGTAGCAACATTAATAGGCTGCAAATCTTCTCTGAAAATGGCCAACCGAGCACGGGGCATGATTGCACTTGAACCTAAACAATATATAAATCATAAGTTAGAATTTTATTTTTTGATGATAATAAAACAAAACTACAAAAGAATATCACCAAACAAATAGTGTATTAAAACTTACTAACTTACCACTCAAGTTGCAAGTTGCAACTATACATCAAGCAATGCTAGTAGTTCTTCTATTATTTCCCATATCTAAAGATAATTCGACCAAATATGTCAATGAAAATGACAAACAATTATGATATATTATTTTTAACTAAAATACACACAAAATATTAAAGCTTACCAAGCTCGAGTTCCTCAAGATACTTCAAGTCTTCTTCAACACTAATAGGATTCTTCTCTTCTCTAAGCCAATCTTGAACACAAATAAGAGCTTGCACACATTTAGGAGTCAATGAACTCCTAAATGGATCAAGAATACGGCCACCGGTGCTAAACGCACATTTCGACGCCACACTAGAAATTGGAATGGCCAACACATCACGAGCCAACTCTGAAAGAATAGGAAATCTAGGAGCATGGGTTTTCCACCAACTTAAGATATCAAATTTTTCACTAAATGGCTCTTGTTCTTCACTAATGTATTTATCCAACTCCGATTTAGCACCCCCACTTCCATTGTCTTCCTTTTGTTTCTTCAAGTGAAGCTTCGTCCTTATTAATGATGCANTTGAAAATTTATCTTTGGTTGATTTTTATCTTTATTTATGTGGGTGGGTATTGTTTGCATCTGTTCAAATGATTTTTCAACCCACTTGTTCCATTCTTAGAGAAGTAAGCAGCCAAAGCTTGCTTAAAATATTTACACACTGCTTTACCAACCCCATTTACCTCTACTTTATCAAAATAATTCCAATACTCGGATCTAAGTTGCATGGACTTTCTTTTCTTAGAATCTTGAGTATCAATGGTGTTGGCGTCGCTATCTTGAGTAATAGGTAAGCTTTCACTTGAACCGGCAACACTATTTAAACTTTCATCTGCCATCTATACAAATAGAGATAATATAAGATTGTGCGATCCTAAATTTATTGCCATGAGTTCATCACATGAATGCACAAATTCCACTTGGTTAGATCTTGATAGTTAGGTTGTTCTCCTTTTAGTTCAGTACATGAATGCACATAGATTGTCAAAAATACCATTGATATTTTATCTCAGAATGGGACATAACAAAGAACTAAAGATGGGAAAATACAGTTGTTTCAATGAATTTGTTGTCTTGCAGTTCAGTCATATTTGTCGTTTTTGTACTAATTATGTCATATTAATCATGATGGTATATCATTGTACATGCAACATATCTCTACTACATACTATCAAATGAAGGTTCATATACTGTCCTTATTTAAGATATTTTGTTATAATATTTGGATGTACTTTTCGACTTGAAGGTAATTTCTTCTGTGTTACTCTAATTTTCATACTACTATGACTAAAAATAATATTTACTTTGTGAATTAGGGTTCTTGTTAGCGGGATTATGGCAGTGAAATTTTCTGCATTTGGTTGTTGAGCCGTGGGTTCCCACGGAATTGGGTGTTTGGATTACTGATTAAATTTATCATCAGAAAAATAAAAAGATGCAAGGCAGCAACAACATACAAATATCAACCAATGTCCAATAAGGAAAATAAAAACTTGGCATTTTACTAGTTGCCAAATGATCGAATTCACAAAATATAAAAAGAAATCTCAAACAATCACAAACTAAAGATCATAGAAAATTCATATGAACCTGGCCGGAGCGTTGAGCTTCGAAATAATCCAATGATTGAGTGAGGAGTGAGGAGAGAGGAGTCGAAACTCGGAATCACCAACGCGGCAACGCCAGACGCCCAGATCAGAGACGAAAATGATGACTCTATGACTTCCTTACTCTGAGGGAGTGAAAGCGTGGCTGCATTCTCACACCAAATGACAAAAACCAAACAAGGAAAAATAAAATTAAAAATGGTAAAAATTGTATATACACAAAGAAAGAAAAGGGGAATTAGAAGATTGAGATGATGTTTACTTACTTATTTGTGTTCTCTGGTGGTTTGGCCGACGTGGGTGAAGTCGTGAAGAAGAAGAATTGCAGCGGCCGGCGTGGGTGAAGTCGTGAAGAAGAAGAAGTGAAGAACTGATGTTGTGAACTGTGAAGACTAAGCGTGAGAGTCTGAGAGAGAATGCGTAACCTAACTCCTAAGTCTTAAGAGTCTAAAAGGTACTGGGCTTGGGGCCTTGGGCAGTTGGGCTTGGGGCGAATGGGTATCATTACATTGGGCTGGCCGGCTGGGGCTGGGCACTGGGTGTGGGTGGGTATAGGTAGGGTCAAAAAAAAATATATCCATAAAATTTTGGTATATTCGGTATTTCGGTATACCGAATTTTTAAAATTGTAATACCGAGAACCGAACTGAAATACCGAAATACCGAAAATTTAATACCGAAATACCGAAATAACCGAAACCAAAATACCGAATTAATTCGGTTCGGTTCGGAATTCGGTTTTTCGGATTTTATGCCCACCCCTACCAGGTGCCGCTCGGGCACCAAACAAGGCCAAAAACCAGCAGGTATAACTGCTGGTGCACCAAATCTGGTGTGACCGCAGGTGCGGTTGCTCAGTCGCAGGTGCGGGACCGCTCCTGCGGTCCAAGCCTCGCAGGTACATTTTCAGGTGGATTGCCCTTTTCTCGTAGATGCAGATCAAGTTCCGCAGGAGCGAAGCCGCAGGTGCGGGCTCCTCTCCGCAGGTGCAAGCTTTGTCCCCCTAGCACAGTTCCGCAGGTGCGAGTATTTACTCGCAGGTGCGGTCCTTAAGCCGCAGGTGCGGAACCACTGTAGGCAGTGAGTTCTTTAAAACACGGGATTTGTTCATTTTACCGCATTTTTTTCACGACCCAATATCCATAAGGTCGTGATGGTGCCGAACACCACTGTTAGGCAAGCCAATCATTAACTAATTTAAAATAAATTCCTGTTTAACATTTTCAAAATCGTTACTTTTCATTTTAGTACATAATAACTAGATAGAAATCCATTACGTAAAAGCAACAACCCAGTTTTCCAATTTAATAAAAATTCAACCCAAATTCATATCCCAGAACCCGGTGACACAAGTGCATGAGCAAACTTCTAAGAATTTGTACAAATGCTACAAAGCTTGTCCGAAATACAAGTTGGACAAGAGCTTTAAAATGAAATAAATACAATACATAGAGGAAGACTCTGCCGGCATCGCCTCCGGATGATGCAACTCGCCTAAGTCTCCAAACCAGCCTCATCGGTATGAAAGTACCTGTGCAACAAAATACACAGCAAGTGTAGCATAAGTACGAAAACAACGTGTACTCAGTAAGTATCCCGCCTAACCTCAGAAAGGCAGTGACGAGAGGTCGAATTAGACACTTGATATAAGTCAACACAATATGATCAAGTGAGGGGCTAAGCTTAAGTATCATGATCAATTAAATAATAATCAGAGATAAGAAATATCAATTTATTCCACATTTTACACATAAACCCTTCTTCATTTTTAGCTGGCAACTCAAAATGTACTTAGGCCGATAAACATGTATAAATCACAGGAAATACTCAGCATTTATCATGCGCAAACAAAATGTCGAGGGTCGAACGACGCGGACCAACAATAATAAACTGTGCACTGCCAAGGGTCGAACGACTCGAACCATAGATGCATCTATATTCCCCGCTCGTGAATCGATCATGCGATGCAGTTATACATAAATATAAGGTTATCCTGCTCACGAATCATACATGCGACTCAGGCACCCGTAAATACACATAATCACACAGTGAGTCCATATTTCATCGAGAAAACAGTTTCTCAAAGGAGTGATAAAATTTTCTTTAGGTGAACATAAATATAGTATTTAAAACATTTATGGAAATTCATTTGCCAAGTTTGATAAGGTTTCAGATATCACTGATTCATCCGTAACACAATTCTGCAAGGAAGGATCCATTCTCTTCTCAATTTATTTACGGAAGATAAGTTCTGACTTTTCTAAGTATTAAATTACTAACTCGATAATATCACCAGGCTAACATCACTGATAAAATCGCAAGTACAACAGTAAGGCATGCTAGTGGGTCCTAGACTACCCGAACATGGCATAATAGTAGCTACGCACGGACTCCCGTCACCTCGTGCGTACGTAGCCCCCACAAATAGTAACACATATTTAATTAGTTCACCTAGGGGGACAATTCCCCATCGCAAAGTTAGAAAGGAGACTTACCTCGCTCCGAAACTTCATAACCGGCTTCCAAGCCCTCCCAACGGCTCCAATTTGATGCACAACGCCCCAAAACTACCAAATAACGGGCAAAGCAATGAAAATTCACTCTAATACTTGTAACAAATTCAAATTATATCATTTCCCAACTCCGCTCAATGAATTGACCAAAATGTCCTCGGGCCCACGTGCCCGGATTCCGAAATTTCTCGAAGATAAACTCTACCCATAGCTTTACTAGTTCAAATTACTCAAATACTCATGCTCAATCCATGGTTTAAAATCCAATTTACCCAATTTCTAGGTTTTCTTCAAAAACCCCAATTTCCCCACAATTTCCATGTCTAATTCCATGAATAAACCTTGAACTTAACTTGGAAATGAGAAGGAATCACTTACCTCTTGATGCTTGATGAAAATCACCCTTTGAAATCCTACAAAATTGCCCCAACCAAATAAAATATGCGAGGGAAATGGCAAAAATCCATTAAAAATAGAACACTGCCCAGGTACACCTTCTGTGCGATCGCCCACAATTAGCCGCGATCGCACATGCCAAGTTCAGGAGCCTCCAAGCACACCCTGTGCAATCGCACTTAATCCCCTGCGGTCGCACATGCCAATTTCCAGCCCCCATAATTTTCCTTCTGTGCGCTTGCACTCCTACAAGTGCGATCACACAAGCCAAACTTCCAGCCCTCAAATTTCTTCTCCGCGATCGCAATTTCCCTCATGCGATTGCACATGCCAACCAAGCAGCCCCCAGGTGCACTGTGCGATCGCACACCCCTTCTTGCGATCGCACAGACCAAATCCAGCCTTCCAAATTTTCCTTCTTCGCGATCGCACAATAAAGACCGCGATCGCATAGCATCTCAGTGACACCAGCAAACAGCAGCAGCAAAATAGAGAAAAATGACCCGAACTCACCCCAAAATGCACCCGAGGCCCCCGGGGCCCCGTCTAATCACACGACTCAGTCCCATAACATCCCACGGACTTTCTCGAGGCTTCAAATCACACCAAACAATGCCGAAATCACGAATCACAGTAAAATTCAAACTTTATGAACTTGAAATTTCAAACTTCCACATCCGATGCCGAAACCTATCAAATCACGTCCGATTGACCCCAAATTTTGCACGCAAGTCATATTCGACATTACGGACCTGCCCCAACTTCCGGAATCACATTCCGACCCCGACATCAAAATTTCCATTTCCGGTCGGATTCTTCAAAAACCTTCAAATTTCTATCTTTAGCCAAATGACTTCAAAATGACCTCCAGACATCCGAATTCACTTCCGATCGCGCTCCCAACTCCAGAATCACCATAAGAAGCTATTCCCAGACTCATAATCCCAAACGAACATCAATATCACTGAAATGCGCTTCAAGCCAAACTTAGGAAATTCTTTCAAAAATGCCGACTTCCACAATATAAGGCGAAACGCTCCCGGGTTATCCAAAACCCGATACGGACATATGCCCAAGTCCGAAATCATCATATGAACCTGCTGGAACATTCAGATCCTGATTCCGAGTTCGGTTACTCCAAATCCCAGTCTTAGCCGATTCTTCCAACTTAAGGCTTCCGAAATGAGAATTTTTCTTTCAATTTAACTCCGAACTTCCCGAATTTCAACTCCGACCATACGCACAAGTCATAATACCTGAAATGAAGTTGTTCATGACTTCCAACCGCTGAACGACGCGCTAGAGCTCAAAATGACCGGTCGGGTCGTTACAATTTTCTTCCACCATAGACGACCTTGAGAGCTTGGAAAAGAGCCCCACGACCTAGCTACTGAAAGGTAAGTGAATTTTACCCTAATGTTAGTTTAATGCATGAATTCCTAGTTAAATTTACCTTCTAATTAGTGGAAATCAAGGGTTAGAGTAATAACCTAAGGTTTTATGAAAATTTAGGGAATTACCCGTTAATTTACCATGAAATCGTACAAAAATCATATATTAACGATCCTTAGGTTATGGGTAGTGTTTCCTTCGAAAATTTCCGAAATCCGAGCATGCGGGCCCGGGGGTGAATTTTAAGATTTCTTCAAGTAGGATGAAATAACTAAGTAAATAGGAGAAATTCGTACTTTTGAGTATAAATTGATGAACTTGTGTAACATTTGACTAGTTTCGAGTCCTTGGGAGATGAGTTCGGAGTTTCGGGTGCATTCTTGACTCGGAGAGCGGGTTCGACACGAGGTGAGTCTCCTTTCTAACCTTGTAAGAGGGAATTGTCACCATATGTGATCTAAATGACTATGTGTTGATGTTTTTGGGGGATACGTACGTACAAAGTGACGAGAGTCCGTACGTAGCGGCTATTATTGTTATGTCCGGGTAGTTACGCCCACACCATGCCTTGTGTTCTTCCTCGAAATGAATTATATGCTTTATGAATTCATGTTATATACAACTTTGTTTCCCTGAGATCATGGAATTTGGAGATTTAAAGGAATTATTCACTGAAAAGTAATTTAAGAAAATATTGTGTGTGCATGTGACCGCTTCGTAATTTATATTCCGCGAGCGGAGTGTTATTTCCCCCACTCTCATGGGAGCGGTCCATACGCCACGACGTATTGAAAGATACATCTATGCTTCGGGCCGTTCAACCCTCGTCAAGGCACATATATGATTATTATGATGGCTCTGGCCGGTTTTCCTTATACCCTTATGCGCATGCTAAATTGTTAATGATTTCATGAATATTAAATTGACGGATATTTGGGGAAAATGAAGTAGTAGTTGTTTAGTTACTTCTAGTATTATTTGATTTGCAGTTACCTTTAATGTTTACTGCTTTATCATCTTCGTATGCCTATTTCTTTCATCATATCCTGTTAAATTATATTGTTGGACCCTAGTAAGTGTCAAGTCGACTTCTCATCACTACTTCTTTGAGATTTGACTGGATACTCACTGGGTACATATTTATTTATGTACTCATGCTACGCTTCTGTACTTAATTGTACAGGTTCTGAGGCTGGTGCATCTGGTTATCACACCGGAGCTTGATTCTGAGTATAGTTGGACCTGACTTCACGGTGAGCTGCTTCTCCTGGAGATCCTTGGCAGCACTATGGAGTCTTCTTTTGTTATTTCCCGTCTATTATTTTCAGATAGTGGGACAGTTCTATTGTATCTTTTGTATATTCTATTAGTATGCCCGTAGGACTTGTGACACTAGTTCCTGGCACACACGTGGTAGATATTATGGTTTACGGGTTCTGTATATATATATATATATATATATATATATATATATATATATATATATATATATATATACATATATATTGGCTCATGCCCTTTTATGACTGCTTTTGTTCAGACTGGCTAATTACCCTTTTCATTTAATGTTTTTAAGCTTAAAACTTGTCACGCGATGGGATGTTTAATTAAATATGGGAAGTTTCTTAGTAATTCGAGTGTTGGCTTGCCTGGTCCCCGGTGTTGGGCGCCATCACGACCTGAGTTAGGATTTTGGGTCGTGACATATACCAAGAATTCAATCAATATGTTTTTTACCCTTTAAAAATAGGGTTTACATTGGATAAAATTTAGTTATTTTCCTAATATGTAGAAATACTCATTTAATTTTTTTTCTAATATTTAGGACTACAACTAAATTGTATATATTACGTTCTTCCTTGTTTGGATTACTTAGAAAAAAATAATATTTAGAACTTCAAAAATATTAATATTTTATTTTATATAAAATTTACACTTAAATAAATTATATATAAATGGCAAAAAAAAAAGAATTAAAAATACTAACCAAATAGGACGTAACCACTTGGTATATAGAAGATTATCCCTTTGGACAAATACCATGAGTTTAATCAAAAAAGAAAAAGGACGTACGATGTTCTTGGAAGATTACAGAGTAACTTTTTTTATGTTTTGATTCTCTTTTATATACTAAAATACTTTAGACAAAACTATTTCCCACTCAATACTGTAACGACCCGACTGGTCGTTTTGAGAGTTTAAGCTCCGTTCAGTGGTATAAGATCATAATCAGCTTCACATTATGTATATCGACCTGTGTGCGTGGTTAGATTCAGTTACCGGATAATCCGGAGTCGAATTGGAAAGAAAATTCTCATTTCGGAAGCCTTAAGTTGGAAGAATCAACTAAGATTGGAATTTTGACTAAACAATCTCCAAATCAAGATTTGAAGGTTCCAGTAGGTTCGTATGATGATTTCGAGCTTGGGCGTATGTTCGGACCGGGATTTGGATAACTCGGAAGCGTTCCGACGTATATTATGGAAGATAGCATTTTAGAAAAATTTCATAAATCTGGGTTGAAAGGCATTTCAGTGATATAGATGTCCGTTTGGAATTCCGAGCCTGGGAATGGCTCCGTATGGTAATTCTGGAGTTGGGAGCGCGATCGAAAGTGAATTCTAATGTCCGTAGGTTATTTTGAAGTCATTTGGCTAAAGATAGAAAATTGAAAGTTTTTGAGGAATCCGACCGGAAGTGGAAATTTTGATAGAGGGGTCGGAATGCGATTCCGGAAGTTGAAATAGGTTCGTAGTGTCATTTGTGATGTGTGTGCAAAATTTCAGGTCATTCCGACGTGGTTTGGTAAGTTTCGGCATCGTTGGCGAATTTTGAAAGTTTAGAAGAGGTTGATTCGGTGTTTTGGTGTTGTTTTGGGTTTTCCAAAGGTTTGACTAAGTTCGGGTAGTGATATATGAATTGTGGGAATTGTTGGTTGAGGTCCCGAGGGGCTCGGGTGGGTTTCGGATAGATATGGGTTGTGTTGCGCTCATTTTTGAGGTTTCAGCGTCGTTTCTTCAAGCATAATTGGTACCACATTAAAAAAATGAGCTCCAATTTTTGTTTTGATTAAAGCATTAGATCCGTATCGTAATTACAGAGCTATAGCAAAAAGAATCATCAAATTTGGACATCGTATGAGGAAGTTATGCTGATTTTAGTGTCGGAGAAGAGAGCTGGTGCTGGTGTATCGCAGGTGCGAGTTTGGGTCCGCACCCGCGGAGCCGCAGGTGCGAAAAATGGTCACCAGGTGCGGAAATTACAGCTGGAAATGCGCAGGTGCGGGTATTTTGGTCGCGGGTGCGAAATCCTTGAGTATAGAAAACCCAGACCGTGTCATTTTAGTATTTTGAGCATATCTTGAGTTCTAGAGCTCCGATTGAGGTGATTTTTGCGGCGTTCTTCTCGTCTTTTCATCAGGGACAGTATATAAGTATTATTTTTGCATTTTAATATGATTACAGAAGTTCATTTTTTGAATTACTCCATGTTTTGATTGGGGAAAATTGGGGGTTTTGAAAGAAAACTTCAAAAATGAAAAATCATGATTTGATGGACCAAATGACATCGGAATTTGATAAATTTGGTATGTGTGAACTCGTATCGGAATGGGTAATCGGATTTTGTAAAATTTGTCGGGTTTCAAGGTGCGGGCCCGGGGGTCGACTTTTGGGTCGATTTTTATAAATTAGTAAAGATTGAAACTTTATTATTTGGAATAGTTCCTTATACATTTTATGTGTGTTTTGAAGTTTTTTTGGTTGATTTTGAGTCGTTCGGAGGTCTTTCCGCCCGAGAAGTCCATTTTTGAGTACCCGGTTGTCGTTTTTGAGGTAAGTATCTTGCCTAACCTTGTGTGGGGGAACTCTTCCTTCGGGTTGAGTTTTCTTTGTTGACTGTAGTCCGTGTATGCGAGGTGACGAGTGTGTACTCGGACTTATTTGCTAATAGATTGACCTTTTAGGATTCGTAGGTCCTTATGTTACCTGTGTATGAGTTGTAATTGAATCCTTGGTTGTTTACTTCATCCTTTCCTGCTCAAATTAGAATTACTTGCTTTTGGATTCCTTCGTTGGCTATTTGATCTTAATTAACTTAACTGAATATTTTATTACTCTCACCTCCATGCTATATTGCTTTCTAAAACTGCTCAATTGACTATATTAGTGTTATATAGATTTATAGTTGTTTAGTCGTAGTTAGAACAGTCGTTTCGTTAGAGTCAAGCATGCCCGTAAGTCTTACATTGTGATCTATACGACTTTTTCTCTTATGTGCTACTTGGGTCTAATTGATGAATAATTATGTTGCTGATGCTTTCTTGATGTTGCCTATTACTGGGCCTTCTTTGAGCTGAATTGCTTAGGCGAGATTAGTTATAGCTTTTTTTCCCTTGCCGGAATGGTATTGTTTTTCATTGTTGACTCCCTTGCCGGGATGGTGGGTTTTATACTATTGCTTTGCTGTTATGGTATTGGTTGCATTGCTGATTCTCTTGCTGAGACATTGTGATTTATGGTTCCTATAGTTGATGTGTTTCGTCGATTTATTGTGTATTTATTTATATATGCACGAGGGGACATTCCGTGCCGATTGTTTAATTTTATCGCACGAGGGGACATGTCGTGCCGATTGTTTATTATTTATCGCACGAGGGGACATGCCGTGCCGATTGTTTATTATTTATTGCACGAGGGGACATTCCGTGCCGAGTGTTCATTTATTTATTTAAGCGCGAGGGGACATTCCGTGCCAAGTGATTATTTACTTTAGCACGAGGGGACATGCCGTGCACTTGTCTTTGCATGATACCTTTCCGTGTTCTTGTTTGATATCTACCGCATTTGTTTAAGAGTTAATATTTCGTTGTTTAAATCTGGATATTTGCATTGATCCCTTACTAAATTTATTGACAAGACAAGTTTGGAGTACGGACTGAGTTCTGACAGATTTACCTTGAGGAGATTATGATTACGAGATTTTTCTGAAAAGGTATTATTGAAAAGTAATGGTTTTCGAAATGATTATAGCTGAAGACTTTTACATCGAAAGTATATTTGAAAAGCACTAGTCTTGCATAAAATGATACTTGGAAGTCTTTATTTGGAAAGTATCTTTGGAAACTTCGTAATTTGAAAGAAAACTATGTTTTACGTAACCCTCTCTAGTACATATACTTATATATATTTTGGAGAAAGTATGTTTTCAAAGGAAATCTTTCTACATAAAAATGATTTTATTAGCAAAGCTTTTCATATGATCTGTTGTTTAAGGGTTCCCACCAATTTATGAAATTTAATGGCTAAGGCTCGATATGAATAAATAGATGCGGAGTTGAGTTGTGGGGTTCTCTATTGCATTGTGTTTTCTTCGGGTTTGGTTTGTTTTGCTATCCATCTTCCTGTGTAATTTATGTTGTTTCGTGGTTATTTTTCTGTAATTTCCCTTCCGCATTATATTGTCATTGTTGTAAATTATCCTGTAAATTCTTAGATAGATGTAGTGTTCGGTTACTTCTATATTCATGTTAATTATTTTTGTAGACCAGTGGTGTCTTGACTAGTCCTCGTCACTACTCCACCGAGGTTAGTCTTGATACTTACTGGGCACCGCTGTGGTGTGCTCATACTACTCTTCTGTGCATTTTTGTTTGCACAGATCCAGGTTTTGATTGTTAGTAACTGCGCGGATGATTGCTGAGGAGACTCAAGGTAACCTGTTGTTGCGTTCGCAGGCTTCGGAGTCACCTTCCTTGTATTATTATTCATACAGTGTCATATTTATTTCCAAAACAGTTGTATTTAGAAGTCGTAGGAGATTCGTAGAGCTTATGACTTGTGTTACCGGTTTTGAAAAAATATTGTAAATTCGGTCAAGGTTTTTATATCTAGACTGTTAGTGTTCCTTTACTTATTGTTGTTATTATTAACTATTAGGCTTACCTAGTCTCTAGGACTAGGTGCCATCACGATACCCAACGGAGGGAAAATTTGGGTCGTGACAAATACAATTTTACAAAAGAATTTTTATTCGATAAAATATAATTATAATCGCTTTAAAATTTTGTATGAACTAATATTAAGAATTTAAATCAATAAAATATAATTTATATCTTTTATTGCTGAAAATAAATAATTAAATATTTGGAATAGCTAATTGGCAAAAAACAAATTCTTATATTTCAAATTCATCATACAAGTAAACTATCTTTAGGTTGACATAAATCTTGGCTTTTATATATATATATATATATGTATATATATATACCACCGACGTTGAAAGAACTTAAAAAATAAAGTCGAATCAATTATAATATAGTATTAAAAATTAACTTGGTTAAAATTTAGAATAGAAGAAATAAGAATGAAATAATAAGTATTCCAAAAGTTGACATTTATTATTATTTTTATTTTTCATATATTCCAATAAATGATCCTCTAAAGTTTTTTTTTTTTTTTTGTATATGTAATAAGTTATTGGTCATATAGTTTCTAGGAATAAACGACACTCGCTATATAATTTTTTTCCTAGAAGCTATATGACCTAGCCGTTTATTCCAATAGCTCTAAAAGAGAGATACAATTATTTTTTAATTAGTGTTAATTTGATGATTATTTGAAGAATTATAATAAAAATATATAACGATTTTGATCTTGTTAGATTTAATATTATGTCAGAAAAATGACTACAATATTTGTAAGCTTACCCCAAAGGATATGCCCTTCAAATTAATATAAAATATATGTGATCAAATCTTTTATTGCAAATCTCTAAAAAAAAATATAACTATTTTTATTGATGGCATTTTGAAGAATCATAATAAAAATATATAATAAATATCTAAATTTAATTACCAAAAAACAGATATAACAATCATTTTAGATTCAATATCATGTTATATGAATCACTGCAATTTTTGTAAGATTTTTTTCAAAAAACATGCCCTTCAAATTAAGAAGAAATACGTGTTCTCCAATCGAAACATGTATCGATCATTTTACCTTTTAAAAAATAAATTTTAAAAATGATATAAAACTAATTTTTTTCTAATATGACAGCAAATTGAGTTAATCAATATTAGAAGTATTGAAATACTAATTCTACTTGAATAATGATATATCAAAACTGAACATACTCTTTCAAATATAATTCAGAGTCATTCTCTCGTGTATTTTACTGGCTTACTTTATTATTCTTTTTGAATTTCTTTTCTTATTTTCAAGGCACGTTGATTTTGTGTTCATCTGAAATTCATGGATTATTAGTTTTTTGGTATATGTGTGACGTTCTATCAACTATTTCTGTTTCTAATGACTATGTGTACTACTGAAACTGAAAAGGAAGCACGCTTACTTTATTTATTAAAAAATTGGCATAAATCTTAAGTTGAATTATTAACTGATGAATGGGGATTTCTAAGAGATGTTTTTTGCTTAATTGAGTTAGTTATACGTACAAATGTACATATTAATGACTATTGTCAGGAACTTATACTTTTATTTCATAACTCAAACACTCATTGACATAAGATACACGCGCGATGCGCGCACCCTGAACGAATTTTTTATTATATTGAACGTAAAATTCTCACTGGATGAAAATTATAATTACAATTAAATATTTAAAACTTGGGATGAGTTATTATTAAGATTTGAATCAACAACAAGAACATCTCTTTAACGTTAAGAACAATCCTAATTAACCAAAAAATATTTTTGATTTAACTAATTTGCGAAAACTTTAAGTCATTCTTTTCGAAATTTATAATAAAATAGATTATAATATAGTAGCAAGAGTCAAATTATTAAAAATGCAAGTGTTAAAAATAATAAAAATGAAACATTAGAAGATAAAATATATTTTAAGTTAGTTGCCATTAATTAATTTTCTTTCTGGTATTCGTTCAAATAAATGACAACTCCCTATAATTTTCTCTGTACAAAGTTACTAATTTTAAAACTTTAACCTAATGAAGACATTTTAAAACTTAGCATCAGATAACTTGATTTACATGTTATCCATATACACATATTTTACTGATTGACGCTAACCACACGTGTAACGCACGTACACTAAAGCTAATATGGCTAAAAAGTGACTAGTCCGCATTATTACAACCTAACCCAAATTCTCTTGTATTAGAAGCGACAATTTGAGCTTCTTGAGCAGCATGTTTCATCAACATGCCTGGCGGCATTCCAGGTTCTCAAGTGGATTACAAAATTTTGAGTTGTAATTTAATGCACATCTTCTGCTTGGACACATGTCAGTCGTAATTTGGGAGGCTACTTTCTTTTCCTATTTTAACCATTTCTTACATTAGTTCTCTTACGTTTTTCTTTTCTAAATGATGTTACTTAGCCTATTTGGTAAATTAAGTCTTCATCATATTTTTTCCCTAGTGCTACCCGTTAAGAGGTTGACAAATGATCTTTAACTTTTACCTTGTTTGACGTAACTCAAAAAGAAAAATGAGTTGCAATTAAATACTTTCACTTGAAATCGAAAGATTTTCTCGGCTACTTGCTTTCTCTTATTTTAAAAAAAATATTATTTTGAAAAATAATATCATAAATGGACATTGAAGGATACTAAGATATTGTCGTTCATGGGTTAAAAGAATTTAAGCCGGTTATGTCACGATCCGAAATCCCACCTTTCAGACCGTGACTGCGTCTAACGTTGAACCCGCTAGACAAGCCAACGTACACAACACTTTGACATTTATAAAAACAACATAACATTAATAAAGCCAATTAACCTTCCAACCTCTACTGGAATATCTCAATTCCCTTAACTTTCAGCCTTTACCGAACATTTTCCAAATCACTTCAAAAGTTTTTACAGCAGAAAAGTAATGATATTCCCAAAAAGAATAATGAAATGATAAAGGTAACAACATCGCAAATATCCCAAAACCGAGGTGTCACAACCTCACGAACTAACTAACTGAGTGCTAAATACAAAGTCTGAAAGAAATATATAATTGCCTTGGAACTAGAAGAAAAGGCAAGACAATGAGGAAATCCAAATGTAGGAGAGACACCAAGGCCCACGAACGCCAGTGGGTATACCTTGAAGCTCTGGGTGGACTGAAGGTGACTCCCTCAATGCGGTCTACTAGGTCCGGATGCGGGATCTGCACAACATTAAGAAGTGCAGTGTAGCATCAGTACAACCGACCCCATGTATTGAGTAAGTGCCGAGCCTAACGTTGGCCGAAGTAGTGACGAGCTAGACTTGACATTAACGATAACATGTCCTATTCTACAGCAGGTAACAGGAAATAACACAAGGCAGGAGATAAACCGGCAAGTAGGGGATACGTGAGCAGTAATGGGGGAAACAAGTGAAATAAAGCGGTCACATCGACAGATAGAACTGATCCAGAGAAACAATCCAACCTAATCGACAACGAAACAATATAAATGTCAGAAAAGTAAACAATGGCACGACATCACCCTTCGTGCTTTTACTCTCTTCCTCACAATGCAATTGTGATGACCCAAAAGGTCATCTTACGTAATTTAAGCTGTATCTATGTTCCGAGGCTCCGAGAGCCTCTGTTAGCCTCACCTCGATATGCGTGCGCAGCCTGGGCGTGTAGCCGAGAAGCTATTATGTGAAAATTTGATAAAAAAATGAGTTTTGATAATTAATAAATGAATATAGTT